>CM056049.1:381858292-382144335 GCA_029574335.1 Rana kukunoris
GTTGGAATTCCGGCGCTCCGGACTCCGTCTGTTTGCGGGTCAGCATAGCCACCGAAAGTGCTGCCGATGCCACCAGAGTAGTCCTGGGGAGGATCCGAGCAGGAGACAGCTGAATCCGGGCAAGTTTGCTGGCTGGGAAGAAGAATCACAGGAGGATCAGTGCGGGAGCTCCGTGAAGCACGTCCTCTCACATGCCGCTCTCGGCCACGCCCCCATTGTGATAAGTTTTAAAGGTGATATTCTTGGATGAAGTGAGCTCTCATTGCGCTTACCTTGCTAAGGCAAGGGAAAAGCCTTAATGTGTATGACACTTTAGATGGATCTCCAGCAGATGTCCCTCTATCCTCTGTATGGGATGGTGTGGTAGTCCTAGTGTGGGTCCAACGTTTCAGGGTGTGTGGTTGGAGCTGTTCCAGTAGTGCTCAAATAAAGAAGGATGGTACCATAGTGAAGTACGTAAAATTAAGATTTAATGAAAAAAGTAGCAACTTACATTTAAAGTAAAACAAACAGACGAGTAAAACGATCGGATTGCACATCTACTTCCGGTTCCGGGTCTTACATGTTACGCTGCACCTCGCAGCTTCATCAGAGATACCCGATTGGTTCCTTGCTTTGTCCTTTATATGTTAAAACCGGAAGTGTATCGGCGGCCATTTTGGTGGAGTAAATGTCTCCGTTATGGCAGCGGCCATTTTGTTGGTTAGAATGTTCTTCTATATAGTATAGTCCCGTTCTCCATAGCTGGAGAATTCTACTGCTAGAAGTTATTAATACAATCCTCACTGTTTTTTAAATTCCTTGGTTCTGAGAAGTGGGGTATTTAAAGAGGTGAACCGCAAAACTTAAAGTTTGAAGTGCGGTTTTGGTACTCTTCATGTATATAGTAATGACTTAGATTAACCACCAGCAATGTTAACCCCTTATGTGGTATAGCTAAGCAGTAGCTTGTATAATGGCAAACATGACATGAATGAATATATATAAATATAAATAATTATATATGCATATAAAAATTGTATTACATATAAGAAACAGGGATATGTAATAAAAATGATGATAATAAAAATCTTGATTAAGAACAGTGAATAACATTGATATGATTGACGTATAATGTTTTAAAAAAATTATATATAATATATAAAACCATAATGTATCTTAAAAATTGTTTAAAAAACAGTTAAGATCAAATTCAACGTTCATTCCATCAGGTACCATTGTTTGTAAATTAAAAATCCATTGTGATTCTTTTTGGCTAATGGTTCTGACTATATGTGCTCCTCTCCATGGCTTCTTGTATTTTTCTATAGCCCAAAAGCTCATCTGTGTAGGGTCACTGTTATGGTATTTAGCAAAATGTTTACTAACGTTATGCTTAGGGAACTTTTTCTTAATATTTCGTATGTTTTCTCCTATTCTTACCATGAGTGGTCTTTTAGTGCGTCCTACATACTGTAGGTTGCATGTACATTGCAGTACATAGACTACTCCTTCTGTGTGACAGCTAATAAAGTCTTTAAACTCATACGTTTGTCCTGTTCTAGTTGAGATGAAGTTTGTTCTTTTTTTCTGTGTTTTTTTTTAGTGTCTACATGCAAAGCAATATTTGCATGGGTGGAATCCTTTGCTTCTGAAATAACTATGTCCACTTTTTGGGGGGTCTACCACATTTTTAACTACCAAGTCCCTGAGTGTTGGTGCTCTTCTATACACTATATTTGGTTTTTCTGGCAAAATGTTTTTTAACAGTTTGTCACTTTTTAGTATATGCCAGTGTTTTTTAATGGATTTTTCAATGTCTCTGTGTTGTATATTATAGTCCAGTATAATCATTGGTGCTTCCATTTTTTGTTGTTTCATTTTTGGTCCTTGTAGCATATTTTGTCTGTTGAGTTCTGATACCTCATTGATTTGTTTTTGTATGTACTTTTCGGTGTATCCCTTTTCCTTGAATCTGTCTCCTATGAAAGCCGCTTGGGATCTGTAATCTTCTTCATATGTGCAAGAACAACCAGCCTCCACAAACGGCTTTTTTAGAGAGAGAGAGGAGAGACCACACGCCCAGAAGAGAACACAGGGAGAATCCCCGATCACCGAGACGGAGAAATCAGGAACCACCAAGATCACCAAGAAGAAGAACTCCGGAACCAAGAAGAAGAACCCCAGAAGTAAGAGGAAAAACATCACCCGAAAGAAAAGGGGATTCAGATCGGGAAAGAGATGCCAAAAGAAAAAGCGAATAATAGGAAGTGGTATCTTTAACATCAGTGGCCTACCTCTCTCCACAGAAGAAATTGCAGTTTTAGACAACGGCCTCAAACATGCACCAGCAAAAAGTCTTAATAAATTTGACACCTATATAGGAATCCAAAAATATATTAGGAAAATTAACATCAAAAAATATATAATGAATAACCCCACTAATTATACCACTACCAAGCCCAATATTGAAAGTGTCAAGTCCAGCAATCTACGTAACAACTCAGTATTCAACCCGCAAGTTCATGACAACCATTTCATTGATGTATTCAAAAAACTGGTACTACAAGACCTAGACACACTGAAAGTAAAGAAAGCCACCAACCCGGTACATATCCAAAAAGGCATTAAATCACTAACCAAAAGAACGGATATTGTAATCCGTCCCGCCGATAAAGGCGGAGGTGTAGTAATGCAATCAAAAGAACAGTACCTAGGGGAAATGGAAAAACAACTACAAGATGGAAAAACTTACACCAAACTACTAGGCAATCCTTTGAATACATATAAAAAAGAACTTGAAAAACTTATACATCTAGGGGTAAAGAAAACAATACTGAACAAAAAGGAAGCAAATACCTTATCCCAGAACTGTGCAGAACACCTATTATATATATATGGTCCCTAAACTACATAAAGACAAAACCAATCCGCCAGGCAGACCAATTGTCAATGGAATTGACTTCCTTACCTCTAGAATGGGAGAGTATCTAGATCACTATATACAACCGGCTGTCCAACAAACAACATCCTACCTCAAAGACACAAAACATGTACTACAACTATTAGAAGACACACCTGTACTAAAAGGAAGAACTCTAATTGCAACAGCAGATGTGTCTTCACTATACACAATAGTAGAACACCACCAAGCCTGTAATTCCACAAAATGGCTGTTAAAAGAATACAGTACCCTTATCTGTAAACAAAGAAAATTCCTAGTCAAATGCATCGACTTCTGCCTGAAATACAATTATTTTTGGCACAACCAATCCTTCTATAAACAAACGACGGGCATAGCCATCGGGGCCAAATTTGCCCCCAGCGTGGCCAACGCTTTCATGGCCCAATGGGAGGAAGATGCAATTTACTCCAATGTCCCAATGGAACTAACTTTGTATAAAAGATACATCGATGACATACTTATAGTATGGAACGGCAGCAAAGAAACACTAACAACATTTCTAGAAAAATTGAACCAAAATAATCTTAACATCTCACTCACATGGAACATCAGTGAGAAATGCGTCAACTTTCTAGACCTGGATATTTCAGTTACAGACAACAAAATAACCACCAAGACACACTTCAAAAATATTGATGCGAACAGCTATCTCTCAACAAGAAGCTGCCACCACAAATCTTGGTTGTTTAACATTCCAAAGGGACAATTGACAAGAATCAGAAGGAATTGCACATATGAAGAAGATTACAGATCCCAAGCGGCTTTCATAGGAGACAGATTCAAGGAAAAGGGATACACCGAAAAGTACATACAAAAACAAATCAATGAGGTATCAGAACTCAACAGACAAAATATGCTACAAGGACCAAAAATGAAAAAACAAAAAATGGAAGCACCAATGATTATACTGGACTATAATATACAACACAGAGACATTGAAAAATCCATTAAAAAACACTGGCATATACTAAAAAGTGACAAACTGTTAAAAAACATTTTGCCAGAAAAACCAAATATAGTGTATAGAAGAGCACCAACACTCAGGGACTTGGTAGTTAAAAATGTGGTAGACCCCCCAAAAAGTGGACATAGTTATTTCAGAAGCAAAGGATTCCACCCATGCAAATATTGCTTTGCATGTAGACACTAAAAAAAAACACAGAAAAAAAGAACAAACTTCATCTCAACTAGAACAGGACAAACATATGAGATTAAAGACTTTATTAGCTGTCACACAAAAGGAGTAGTCTATGTACTGCAATGTACATGCAACCTACAGTATGTAGGACGCACTAAAAGACCACTCATGGTAAGAATAGGAGAACACATACGAAATATTAAGAAAAAGTTCCCTAAGCATAACGTTAGTAAACATTTTGCTAAATACCATAACAGTGACCCTACACAGATGAGCTTTTGGGCTATAGAAAAAAACAAGAAGCCATGGAGAGGAGCACATATAGTCAGAACCATTAGCCAAAAAGAATCACAATGGATTTTTAATTTACAAACAATGGTACCTGATGGAATGAACGTTGAATTTGATCTTAACTGTTTTTTAAACAATTTTTAAGATACATTATGGTTTTATATATTATATATAATTTTTTAAAACATTATACGTCAATCATATCAATGTTATTCACTGTTCTTAATCAAGATTTTTATTATCATCATTTTTATTACATATCCCTGTTTCTTATATGTAATACAATTTTTATATGTATATATAATTATTTATATTTATATATATTCATTCATGTCATGTTTGCCATTATACAAGCTACTGCTTAGCTATACCACATAAGGGGTTAACATTGCTGGTGGTTAATCTAAGTCGTTACTATATACATGAAGAGTACCAAAACCGCAATTCAAACTTTAAGTTTTGCGGTTCACCTCTTTAAATACCCCACTTCTCAGAACCAAGGAATTTAAAAAACAGTGAGGATTGTATTTATAACTTCTAGCAGTAGAATTCTCCAGCTATGGAGAACGGGACTATACTATATAGAAGAACATTCTAACCAACAAAATGGGCGCTGCCATAACGGAGACATTTACTCCACCAAAATGGCTGCCGATACACTTCCGGTTTTAACATATAAAGGACAAAGCAAGGAACCAATCGGGTATCTCTGATGAAGCTGCGAGGTGCAGCGTAACATGTAAGACCCGGAACCGGAAGTAGATGTGCAATCCGATCGTTTTACTCGTCTGTTTGTTTTACTTTAAATGTAAGTTGCTACTTTTTTCATTAAATCTTAATTTTACGTACTTCACTATGGTACCATCCTTCTTTATTTGAGCACTACTGGAACAGCTCCAACCACACACCCTGAAACGTTGGACCCACACTAGGACTACCACACCATCCCATACAGAGGATAGAGGGACATCTGCTGGAGATCCATCTAAAGTGTCATACACATTAAGGCTTTTCCCTTGCCTTAGCAAAGTAAGCGCAATGAGAGCTCACTTCATCCAAGAATATCACCTTTAAAACTTATCACAATACCACGGACGGAATTATTTGTCAATTTATTTGATATTTATTATTTATGTATTTGCACTTTGTTGCACGGTTTGCACTTTGTTGTTTTTGCCCTGGTTTGATGCCAGACTCTCAGTGGTAAATGTTTATGCGCTGATCACTTTTTACTTTATCTTATCACTATTGTATTATTATTTACTACAACTTAGATCGAGCAGCATTTATATTATTTTTCACTCTTTTCTATTTGGTGGAGCAAGAGCCTCACAAATTCATAATTGTGAATACTGACAGCACCATGTCGGGAGATCAATCGGAGTATGATCCAGGACAAGATTAAAGACACCTCCTATGCAGTGCCTACTAAACTCAGTTTTCTGGTGAGTATATACCCGAAAGGGGTGTGTGACACATGGTGGATGTTACTTTGGAGTGAAGAACACCTTCTAAACCAACATTAATCACGTGGTGATACACTTGGCTTGTCTTCCACACTTCTTATGAACTGTTCGTAGGAAATGATTGATCAGTCTGATGGGAGTGATGATTAGCACTGCTTTTAGTGATTTACAGGACTTTAAAAGACTTGTTGTTTACTATCTTTGATATATATGTGTATGTTTTTTGGTTTGAAACATGTCTGTTTATGCTAAAAATATCAAAACATTTTGTAAAACTTTGTGAAAAATGATGTTTGCATTTACCCAAAATTTTTAGAATGTCCATTAAAAAAAAGTTTGATAATCAACAATGTGTGGCTTCTTCTTTCAATGCTCAATACCAGGTTTGTAATTTTGTGTTAACAGTGACAATGGGGGTTTTTTACTAAAGGAAAATCTAGTCGGCACTTCAAGTGCACTAGAAAAACCTAGAAGACAGCTAAAATAAACACAAGCAAGATTTTATCAGATACATTTTTGTTTTTAAATAAAATAATATTTAAACATTGTCTGGTATAGCAATTGCCCCCCTACCCTTAAAATAATCACAATATTTCTGCCGCACTTCACAGGCGCTTTGGTGGGGCAAGCCAGGATGGCCAGTATCCAGGCCTGTTGGGGGATTCCCAAAAAGTCTGGCCTCAGGCCCAACTGTGGCAATATAATTTGGGGATTTTTTACGCAAATAATTGTGCAATATTCAGCCGCAGAATATTATGTGGTTCCATTTTTTACCCCCACCATGTTGATAGCTGTCAGAAACAGGCGGAATTGGCTAGCCATTATCCCGAAGGCATTCTCAACAACTCTTCAGGCTCTGGCCAGCCGGTAGTTAATAACCCTCCTTTCCGAGGTGAGGGTCCTCTGGGGGAATGGCCTCATCAGGTGATTGCCAGACCAAAGGCTTCATCAGCAATAAAGACAAACGGAAGGCCCTTAACGTTGTCTTCATCAGTTGACAATGCCAGGCCACCAGTCTGGAGACGTCGGGGAAACTCCGTCCGGGCGAAGACTCCACCATCGGACATCCGGCCCTTTCTTCCCTACGTCCACATAGAGGAACTCATATTGTGCTGAAACCACCACCATCAACACTATACTATTAAACCCCTTGTAATTATAATAGTATGACCCCCGAATGGGGTAGTAGCATAATGTGGACTCCTCTATAGCCCCTCCGCTGTTCGGAAAGTCCCACCGCTGGGCAAATTGGGAAGCCACAGTCTGCTATTCCTGTGGCGTTGAATGTGGAGTCAAACCAGAAAAAAAAAATGGACTTTTGCATATGTAGCGCTCACCCCCGAAGGAGCCGCTGGTTTGATGATGGGATCGTCAAATTAAGTCACTTTCACTTTTGTCTAGGGATGCACCAGAAGTACCAGATAATGATTGAGAGTCCACACAGTAAATAAAGGTTTTCTCAATGCTTTAATTCCAGGCCAACATTGCCGAACATCATTTCGATGAAGGAAGAACAGGTTGATGAGAAGGAAAGAACTCTAGATGTCAGGCCTTGATATAGGTGTAGCAGAGATTAGCTCTTGAAAAAGAACACGGAGCCCACACGTCGCCAATCAGCGCCCTGTGGTGGGCAAGGTGTCTCCCGAGCCGGTCGTCACCTTAAACATGCAACATCAGTATAACATTTATTATTGGAGTGAGTATTTCATGCCAAAAATATAGGCCCACTTATCAGACTCCTCACCCCTCTGATGGGGCAATAAACATTTTTAGGGGGGGGGGGGCAGAACTACAATAGAGCACACAAAAATCTGGCTAAAAAATGACTAGGCTAGGTGTGTTTGGCCCTAGGATAGCATGCTGGACAGGTTAGTGAAGGGAAAGATGCATGTAGGCCAACAAAAAGAGCATGGAAAGCTTACAACATGCATGGGGAGAAAAGGGAACATTCACACACAGCATATTACAATCATGGCAATTAGGGAAAAATGCAAGAAATACAAGACATTAGCATACATTAAATACATAGATTGTGATGTTAAAGGAGGAAACTTACCTTAATATACTCCTCCTGCATCACTTGTATGATGGCAGAAAATGTCTCCGGTATGATGATCCCAAGCGCCTGGGGAGAGATGTCTGTCGAGAAGTTGAGGTCCTGCAGGCTCCTCCCAGTCGTAAAGAACGCACTGCAAACAGATACGAGCAGACAGGAGGCCACTGCAAAGCAGAAACGACCCGAAAGCCGGGACACAATGGCAAATACGAACGCATAAGCACACACACTGAACCCGAGAATACGACCTGTAAAAGCACAGAGACTGAAAAGCGTGAATCAGCTCTGACGAAACCATCGCTAACACGCGGTTACACGGAATTAGCAAAATTGGACTCAAGGGCGGCGCCAAAGGCTTTGGCCTTCCCTTTTATAGTAACGTCGTACGTGGTTTACGTGTCCGCGTTCTGACCCGATCGAATTTTGAACTGATTGTGTGTATGCACATCAGACCATCAGGCCACTTCAGCTGTGAACCGATGAAAATGGTCCATCGGACCATTCTCATTGGATGGACCGATCGTGTGTACGCGGCCTTATAGTTGTCCTGTGGACAAATTCTCCCACTTGAGCTGTGTATCTCTGAAGCTCCTCCACTTACCATGGGCCTCTTGGCTGCTTCTCTGATTAATGCTCTCCTTAGCCGGCAAGTCAGTTTAGGTGGACAGCAATGTCTTGGTAGGTTTGCAGTTGTGCCATACGCTTTCCATTTTTGGATGATGGATTGAACAGTGCTCCGTGAGATGTTCAAAGCTTGGGATATTTTTTCTATAACATAACCCTGCTTTAAACGTCTCCACAACTTTATCCCAGACCTGTCTGGCGTGTTCCTTGGCCTTCATGATGCTGTTTGTTCACTAAGGTTCTCTAACAAACCTCTGAGGGCTTTACAGAACAGCTGTATGTATACTGAGATTACATTACAAACAGGTGGACTCTATTTACTAATTGGGTGACTTATGAAGGCAATTGGTTTCATTAGATTTTAGTTAGAGGTATCCGAGAAAAGGGGGTCGAATACAAATGCACGCCACACTTTTCAGATATTTATTTGTAAAAAAATTGAAAGCCATTTATCATTTTCCTTCCACTTCACAATTATGTGCCACATTGTGTTGGTCTATCACATAAAATCCCAATTTAAATACATTTACGTTTTTAGTTGTAATATGACAAAATGTGGAAAATGTGTGAATTCTTTTTCAGCACTGTACACAGGACCGGCCCTATAATGGGACCGGGTGGTACCATAGGGGAGCGGCATTCTGCCGCCCCTGCCAGCCCGTTCCGCCCGCTCCACTGCCTGTGAGGAGCATGGCGCCGGGCTGCCTTGAGGATACTCGCAGCGAAAGCAGTCAGCGAGTAGGGCAGGCAGTTGCTGCTGCCTCTCAGGAGCCCGGCGCCGCTGCTGTAGTGGTGACATGACAGGACACAAGAGCGGACGGGCCGTCCGTGCGGCTTGTCCGGATTAAACACGTTAAATGTGCGTGAGTGACTGTGGGTGATCGCGATTTGCGGCCACACGGAGTCCCGCCCCCTGCCTGGTGCGCTGTTCCTTCTGACTGCCTGGGATGAGGTCTGTGACTGTCACTGTCATCATCCGCTCTTCCACCTGCCCGTCTGTCAGCCTCCCCCTGGCTGTCAGGCTCAGCAACCCCCGTCAGCAACACCCCCCTGTCAGCAACCCCCCCTGTCAGCCCCCTCTATTTCAGCAAGCCCCCCTTCTGTCAGCAAGCCCCCCGTCAGCCCCCCTTCCTGTCAACCCCACTTTCTGTCAGCCCCCTCCCTGTCATCAACCCCCCTTGTCAGTGCCCCCCTTCTGTCTGCCTTCCCCCTCTCTGTAAGCGATTCCACTCTGTCAGCCTGCCCCTCTCTATAAGCCACTCCCCTGTCAGCCCACCCTTCTCTGTAAGCCACCCCCCTCTGTCAGCAACCCCGTCTGTCAGCCCACCTCTCTGTCAGCAACCCCCTGTCAGCCCCCTCTCTGTCAGCAACCCCCCTCCATCAGCCCCTTTCTCTGTCAGCAGCCCACCCTTCTCTATAAGCCACCCCCTCTGTAAGCCCGCCCTTCTCTGTAAGCCACTCCCCTCTGTCAGCAACCCCCCTCTCTGTCAACCCCCCTCTCTGCCTCTTTGTCAGCAACCCCCCTGTTAGCCCCCCTCCCTTTCAGCCACCCTCTCTGTCAGCAAACCCCCCTGTCAGCCCTCCTCTCTGTCAGCAACCTCCCCTGTCAGCCCCCTCCCTGTCATCAACCCCCCTTGTCAGTGCCCCCCTTCTGTCAGCCTGCCCCTCTCTGTAAGCCTTTCCACTCTGTCAGCCCGCCACCCCCCTTTCAGCCCACCCTTCTATGTAATCCCCCCTGTCAGCAACCCACTCTTTCAGCCTCCCTCTCTGTCAGCAACCCCGTCAGCCCCCCCCTGTCAGCAACTCACCCCTGTCAGCCCGCCCCTCTCTGTCAGCCCACCCTTCTCTGTAAGCCACTCCCCTCTGTCAGCAACCCCCCTCTCTGTCAGCCCCCTCTCTGCCTCTTTGTCAGCAACCCCCCTGTCAGCCCCGCTCTCTGTCAACCGGCCCCTCCCCTCTGTCGCCTACCCCTTCCTCTGTCAGCTATCCCCCTTCTATCAGCTACCCCCAAACAGCATGCAAACCCCTCCTTTCTTCCCCCGCTCCAGCAGGGCTAATGTGCTGCAGCCAGGTCACACTGCACTGTCTGTGCACTCCAGAGACAGTGAATGGAGGGCCACATCTTTGCAGCGGCTCCTGGAAGGTAATGTTTTTTTTTGTCTTGCTGTAATGGAGGTCTCTATTGGGGGGGGGCACTGTCTGATATTTAATCTGTTATTTTCTTCTCTATTTGTGGGGTGCCTGTGGATTGCTTTGAATTTTTTGGGCTTTTTTTGTAATTAAAAGGTGCTTGAAAGGGTTGTAGAATGCACAGTGGCACTCTGTGAACCGTTTGTATGGGGTTGAGTTCAGTAGAGCTGATTCAGGTTTTTGGATGGAGGTACAATGCTACTGACACTGGCCACTGCCCTACTGACACCGGCCATTGTCCGGCAATTCATTTTTGTGTCCCGTGTGTGAAATTAGGACAGACACATCCACCTTAATAAGTGGTTGCTAGGGCCGCGGCCGATTCGCGTCTCGCAACGAGTGATGTCACATGTCAGAAAGCATAGTGTGTCAGAACAAGGGTGCCGCCTTTACCCAGTACTGCCCTGCGCTAGCCTCTGAGAACCACCTGACCCACCTCCTCTCCTTCTCCATCCGTGCAGGAGCAGAGAGACCAGCAGCGAGTGTGTAACCGTCGTCCTGTCATTCATCTGCAGTGCTGGCTAGCTAGTGGCTTAGATCCAGATCCAGTCACTGCTCAGCTGCCTGGCTAGTGCTCGTCCCGACTCCAGAGTGTAGCGCATACATTGCCCGACTTCTCCTCCTCACATCCGTGGCCGGGGCCGACTCGCAGACTCACCCAACTGCCTGCAGCCAGCTGGACCAGACAAGGGAGGGAACGAACATCATAGACCGGCGCTCACCGACACACAAGACAAGACTCCAGCAGCCAGCTAGAAGGTGAGCAAATTAATTTGGAGCAGCCAGATTAGGTGACAAGTCTGGGCACTGAGGTTGGGGGACAGTACAGTAATGAGGCTGACAAACTGTCCCTCTGTCCATCCCATGGTCCCCCTGTCCCCCCCACTGTCCCACTGTCCATCCCACTGTCCCCCACACTGTCCATCCCATTGTCCCTCTGTGCATTCCCCTGTCCATCTCACTGTCCCTCTGTGTGTCCCACTGTCCATCCCACTGTTCCCCACACTGTCCATCCCACTGTCCCCCACACTGTCCATCCCACTGTCCCTCTGTGCGTCCCACTGTCCCCATGTGCATCCCACTACCCCTCTGACTACTCTGCAGCCCCCCTTGACCACTCTGCGGCCCCCCTGACCACTCTGCAGCCCCCCAGTCCACCGCACTGCCTCCCCCTGTACTTCACGCTGGTGTGGGGTCCTTACATCCTTCGGAGTTACCCACCACCAAGGTAGTATAGCAGTGGCTGACAGACTATCAGGAGGTGGTATTTCACTCCTCTTCCTCCTCTATCCACTAACTTCCCCCCGCCATACACTCCGCACTCCTCTCCTGTACATATTACCCCCCGCCATACACTCCGCACTCCTCTCCTCTACATATTACCCCCCACCATACACTCCGCACTCCTCACCTGTACATATTACCCCCCAGGAACAGGAAACTGAATCTCCTGCCACGCGGTAAGGTAGAGGGGGGCTGTAAAAAAAACATGGGGGGGGGCTTCACATGCGCGGGGGGGGGGGGCCTTCCATGACAATTTGGCTTGGGGCCCCCAAATTCCTTCAAACGGCTCTGCCCTACTGACACTGTCCACTGCCCTACTGACACCGTCCTCTGCTCTACTGACACCATCCACTTCTCTACTGACACCGTCCACTGTCCTACTGACACCGTCCACTGCCCTACTGACGGTTTTTATTTTTTGTGCTATAAACAACCAAAAAAATCTATTTAAAAAAAAAATATATATATAGATATATATATATATATCTATATATATATATATATAGATATATATATATATATATATATTTTACTTTTTGCTATAATAAAAAAACGAATTTCTTCATCAGTTTAGGCCAATATGTATTCTTCTACATATTTTTGGTACCAAAAAAAAACACAATTAGCGTACATGGTTAGTTTGCGCAAAAGACATCATGGCCACCGGCAATGCACAGGTCCCTTTATACTCCTGGATACATGTATAGAGCCATGACAGGTCCTCTTTATACACCTATATACATGTATAGAGCCATGACGTGTCCCCTTTAGCTATCATGATATAAAATAATGAATGTGGGGGCCTTTTGGTGGGTGTGATTTATTTGGGGGGGGGGGGGGCAGCATTTCATTCTTGGTCCCAGGCAGCACAATGTCTTGGGCTGGCACTGACTGTACATCCCATGTTTTATTATATTTCTTAGGGCAACCTCTATGTTCGTACACTAGTTTTTTTTAAAAGGGAAAAACCTGATTTACCATCTGAATCCATGGTCGGACATCTCTCGCTTTTGGAGGTGGGTATGCAATGCATAGCATGTAATCTAGTAAACGGAAATAGTCGCCCCAATAAAGTGAACACAAGATAAACTTTAATCTAAGGATACTATAGATCAGTGGCCTCCAAACTGCGGCCCTGAGGCCGGATGTGGCCCTTTGCTTGCCTTTATCCGGCCCTTGAGGCATTTTTCCTGCCTCTGACACCAACATTTGGGCACTCTTTCTTCCACTGACACCAAAGATGTGGCATTATTCCTCCCACTGATACCAACAATGGGGCACTATCCCTTCCAATGACTCCAACAATGGGCCATAATTTCTTCCTCTGACAACAAGAATGGGCGCCACTGACACCAACTATTTCTTCTGCTAATATCAAAGATTGGGCATTGTTTACTTTTACAGGGCACAGTCCGCCCCCCCCCAAAGTCTGAAGGACAGTAAACTGGCCCTTTCTCTGGAAAGTTTGGAGACCCCTGATATAGATTATGGAATAAAATACATATAACAATCCAAAAGTGAATGAATAAAAGGTGAGTATTAAGACAATGCCTCTGAAAAGGTTAATAGTGACTCTTGAAAACAATGGGCCGGATTCATGTCGGACTTACGGCGGCGTATCTAAAGATACACCGGCGTAAGTACAAATGTGCGCCGTCGCATCTCTGTGCCGAATTACAAAGCTAGATATGTCGAAAAGCAAGGCTTCAGCCGCCCGACATAACTTGCCTACGCCGGCGTATCGTGGCTACATAGTTACGCTGGACGCATTTGGCGTACCCATGTTAAATATGCAAATGAGTAAGATTAATTGCATCCGGCGCATGTTTTAAGTGATTTGCATAAGGGTTAAGTCCGGCGTAAAGTTATTCCTCATATAGGAGGCGCAACCCATTCAAAGGTATGGACCAGGGAACAGCCTTCGTATTTTATGTCGTTTACGTAGTACTACGTGAATAGGGCTGTGCGTAGGTTACGTTTACGTCGGAGGCAGTGTATTGACGTATCTTAGGCAGCTATTTCGACGTGACTGTGTGCATGCGCACTGTGATGCGTCCAAGAGACGACGCATGCACATTTCGTTTTTTTGAAGCACAGCCCATCATTTGCATTTTAAGTGATTTACATAAGGGTTAAGTCCGGCGTAAAGTTATTCCTCATATAGGAGGCACAACCCATTCAAAGGTATGGACCAGGGAACAGCCGTCGTATTTTACGTTGTTTACGTAGTACTACATGAATAGGGCTGTGCGTAGGTTACGTTCACGTCGTAGGCAGTGTATTGACGTATCTTAGGCAGCTATTTCGACGTGACTGTGAGCTTGCGCACTGGGTTGCATCCAAGAGACGACGCATGCGCAGTTCGTTTTTTGAAGCACAGCCTATCGTTTGCATAGGGTCAAGCTTAATTTTAATATATCACGCCCACTTCCAGCCCACTTCCACCTACTTTGACTTATGTCGGCTTACGCGGACAACTATACGCTACGCCGGAGCAACGTTGAGCGCATATTCTTTGTGAATAGCATGCTTGCCTCTCAATGTTGCGCCGGCGTAGCTTAAAGAAGTGTGCCATGCCAAACGCAGCCACTGTGCCATCAATTGTTACCACTGTGCCCAGCAATTGTCACCACTATGACATGCCATCAAACACAAACACTGTGCTTTGTCAAACGCCACTGTGCCCAGCAATTGTCACCACTATTCCATGCCATCAAATGTAGCCACTGTGCCATCAATTGTCACCACTGTTCCATCAATTGTCGCCACTGTGCCCATCAATTGTCACTACTGTGCCATGCCATCAATTGTCGCCACTGTGCCCATTGTCACCACTGTGCTCATCAATTGTCACCACTGTGCCATGCCAAACTCAGCCACTGTGCCATGCCATCAAACGCAGCCACTGTGCCAGCAATGGTTATCACTGTGCCATCAATTGTCACCACTGTGCCCAGCAATTGTCACCACTATGCCATGCCATCAAATGTAGCCACTGTGCCATCAATTGTCACCACTGTGCCCAGAAATTGTCACCACTATGCCATCAAACATACCCACTGTGCCATCAATTGTCACCACTGTGCCATAAACTGTCGCCACTGTGCCCATCAATTGTCACCACTGTGCCATGCCAAACGCAGCCACTGTGCCATCAATTGTCACCATTGTGCCATCAATTGTCGCCACTGTGCCCATTGTCACCATTGTGCCATCAATTGTCACTACTGTGCCCATCAATTGTCACCACTGTGCGATGCCATGCCAAACCCAGCCACTGTGCCATCAAACGCAGCCAATGTGCCATCAATTGTTACCACTATGTCCAGCAATTGTCACCACTGTGCCATGCCAAACACAGCCACTGTGCCCAGCAATTGTCGCCACTGTTCCCAGCAATTGTCGCCACTGCGCCCTGTAAAATGTTGCCACTGTGCCATGTGAAATGCTTGACAGCTTGCAATATCTCTGTGGACACCCCCCCGCCTGTTCTTATTATGCTTGCCTCGGCCGGCGGTGGACACCCCCCCACCTGTTCCTATTATGCCTGGCTCGGCCTGTGGTGGACTCCCAGCCCCCCCCCCCCCCCACACCAGTACCTATTATGTCACGGCCGGAGCCAGCTGAAGTCTGGAGACAAAGGACTGGTGTGGTGTGGGCAGCAATCATTACAGCAAGTCCCAGGTGTAGCCACTGAGCCGCGACACCCGGGAGGAGAAACTGAAAGTACTGTGTGTGACAACGTGACTGACGTCACATCATCACACAGTGCAGTGTGACAGGCACAGGCTGAGCTCTGCTGGTGGCTGGCTCAGTAGGGGAGCCGGGAGCGGAGAAAGAAGAAGGAGGACAAAGTCCAATCGGACAGAGTCAGACACACGCGGCGGCGCTGGGCATGTTAGCAAAAAAATAAATAAAAAATCCTCAATGTCGGGATGGTGTCACCCCTCTAAGGGTGTCACCCGGGTGCGGACCGCACCCCCCTAGCAACGCCTCTGCATGCATTGAATATAAAAACATGTATAACAAGTTGGCGTGTAGTTTCAAATGCAATGCACTGAATTTTTAAAGTGACACGTATATGTAAATTAAGTGAAACCTGCAGGTCAGTGTATGCAAAAACTGAGCACAATGGATTTTTTTCATGTTATGCAAATGTGCATATGTGAGACAGTGCTCCATTTGGAAGCTTAGCTTAATATTTCCCAAGGTTTCCCCTATGTTGTAAAATGTAGGCTCTCATGACAAGTGTAAACAAGCCCTAAAATGTAAAACAGCTGTAGTGTTTACCTGATAGTGTTGGCATTTTCCACTCCACTGATTTCACTTGTTGTCTGGAGCTGCTCTTTAATCCATCATTTTGTTTACAGGGTAGTAATCGTCTGTGAATTTCAAGGAATGTTTGGAGAGTTGTCTGCAACTGCAAATTATCCATTCACTAAAGAGCGTATTAGAGAGTCATTTGCTCTAGTGACATGCATCCTTCTATGAATTAATTAAAAAAAGTATCTCAACTGGTGCATTTGCCCAAAGCAACCAATCAGCTCAGAAAATTACAATTTTTAAAAACTGATTGGCTGCACACCAGTTAAAACAAACATGTTTGTTATTTAAATAGATAAATAAAACCTTACAACCACTTTAAAGCAGAAATTCACCCTAAAAGTAAGAGTAGTTAAGAGTAATGCTGCATACACACACTCTGAATTTTTCCGAAACAAATGTTCGAAATTCCGACCATGTGAAGGCTCCATCGGACATTTGCATTTTTATAGCACTGATGGCTAAAAAAATTACAATGGTCCCACAAATTTGAGAGCTGGTTCTCAAATTTTCCGACAACAAAATCTGTTCTCGTATATTCAAAAGATATATTTTCAATAGTGAGGGTACTAAAAGATGCACTGTAAGATCAATTATTAATTGTGAAGTGAGTACAAATGAATGTATTACATAGATAGAGCTTGGTGTTAGCAATGTTTTCAGTTTCTACTTTTTTTTTGCGCCGCTAATGTCATGTAAGGCTACCTGTCACTCTTGTTTCCTCACAGGGTGACCCCTGTATGGAATTCCTCCCTCCTCTTCTGTCTGGTCGGGTAGTTATTTTGCAGTTTTTTAAGGGCTTCTACCCTCAGGGAACAAGTTTCTCCTTCCCACCCAAGCCCATTATTCCAGAGATGTAGAGGTTTTGGGGCTTTTTAAAGCATCTAGACCAGTGGTTCTCAACCTGGGGGTTGAATGACGATTTGCCAGGGGTCCCCAAATCCTGGGCTGTTCCTGAATCCCGCATCACTCCACCCAGCCTTTAGGTGGTCACCCAGCAGGGCTGTCCCTGGAGCCTGTGGCTACCCAGTTGGGCTGTTTCTAAAGCCCCTGGCCGCCCACTCAGCCGATTCACAGCCGACCATTCAGTTCACAGCATAGGTGGGGGGGGGGGGCAGAGACTAGAGGTCAGCTGACTGGTGAGGAATGTGAAGTGGGAGGGTTTAGAGGAGAACCTATCTCCCGATTTCGGCATAGGTTTCACTGCTATGAGACACCACAAAGTCAAAGACACAGTGAGTAACACTACCTGTGATTATAGTTGCCATTAAAAGTCCCCACTACAGTTCTCAGATCAGCAGATGACCTTGATCAAGAGCACCTAAGTTGACTGATCAGAACTCCTGCCCAGCACTGCCACTGATCCCACCTCCTACCAGCACTGCAACTCCCCCAACAAAGATGAGGAATAAATATAGAGAATACATGGAAGGGAGAGGAAAAAAGGGGGGTGAACAAAAAAAAAGGGAGAGAAAGAATAAGAAAGAACAAGAAAGATGGCTAGAGAGATGGATGGGGAAAACAATTTGGATAGAGAAAGATAAAATGGAAAGAAAGAAGAACAAAAAGAGAGTGATACATCCTAAAATGTACCATAAGGGGTTGTAATACTATACGAGTGGAAGGTACTCAGGGAGCGCAAAATATCCGGGGGTTAGGGGTGCAAATTACTTGTCTTTCCTTGGGTGCTGACAACCCCCGCTACAATTTTTTTTTTACTGTTAGGGGTCGCCACAACTTGGGAAATTTTATCAAGGGGTCACTGCATTAGAAAGGTTGAGAACCACTGATCTAGACTGTTGTGCCTATGACTGTTTGCTAAGGAATATCTTAACTGCTTGCTGACCGGCCGCTGTTCTGCTGGGCGAGATCATGTAGCGTCATCTCGCCCCTGACGCCGACGCGCGTGCCGATGGTCGCGATCACCGCCGGGCACCCGCGATCACCGCGGGCACCCGCGATCGCTCGGTAAAGAGCGAGAACAGGGAGCTGTAAACACACAGCTCCCAATCCTGTCAGGGGGAGAAATGCCTGATTGTCTGTTCATACAATGAATGAACAGACAATCGGGCATTTCCCCTAGTCAGTCCACCCCCCCCCTTCAGTTAGAACACACCCAGGGAACATACTTAACCCCTTCCTTGCCCCTAGTGTTAACCCCTTCCCTGCCAGTGGCATTTTTATAGTAATCGATGCATTTGTATAGCACTGATCGCTATAAAAATGCCAATGGTCCCAAAAATTTGTCAAAAGTGTCCGAAGTGTCTGCCATAATGTCGCAGTACCAATAAAAATCGCTGATCGCCGCCATTACTAGTAAAAAAAAAATATTAATAAAAATGACATAAAACTATCCCCTATTTTGTAATTGCTATAACTTTTGCGTAAACCATTTAATAAACGCTTTTTGCAATTTTTTTAATGAAAAATATGTAGATGAATACGTATCGGCCTAAACTGGGGAAAAACATTTATTTTTTCATATATTTTTGGGGGGTATTTATTACAGCAAAAAGTAAAAAATATAATTTTTTTTCAAAATTGTTGATATATTTTTGTTTATAGCGCAAAAACTAAAAAACCGAGGTGATCAAATACCACCAAAAGAAAGCTCTATTTGTGGGAAAAAAAGGACGCCAATTTTATTTGGTTGCCACGTCGCACGACCGCGCAATTGTCAGTTAAAGCAACGCAGTGCCGAATCGCAAAAAGTGGCCTGGTCTTTGACCAGCAATATGGTCCGGGGCTGAAGTGGTTAAAGGAACATCTACCCTCAAATTACCTGAGCTATATTTGCCTCTCATATGCAACTATTAGTTGTCAATACAACTCCTATTTACTACGTGCTTGACATAAGTGTTATTTGCTTATGGGCCTTGCCCTAACTTGCTGAACATGTTCGCTCTACTTTTCTATGCTAAGGGTTGATGGTATTTTCCTACCAACTCCCTTAGTGGCCTAATGCATTACTATATGTTAAAGGGTCACTAAAGGAAAAAATGTTTGGGCTGAAATTACTGTTTACAGGGTATAGAGACATAATAGTTAACTGATTCCTTTTAAAAATGATTAAAAATCAATCATATAATCAACCTACAGTTCTAGTTTCGTTTTTGCTGTTGTTTCCTGTCTCTCTAATGTACAGAGCCATTAGAGGGCAGCCAGTAGAGAGCCATTAGAGGGCAGTGATGGTTTGTCTAAAACCCCTTAGCCCAATCTAGTTTCAGTTTACACACAGTTATCACACCTCCTTGATTGGTGACCACAGTGAGAAAGCTCCCAGTACTGTGGTTATAAGGAAACAGACAACCAGGAAGTGTCCAGAGCAGGATAACAGCAACATCAAAGCAAAAACGAACGAACAATGAGGACATGGAAACAGCACTGCAGTAAGGTAAAGGAAGCTATTTAGCTAAAAAAATAAATCTTTAGTGACCCTTTAAGTGATATGATGTAGAGAACCCCCAAACTCCTGTTTGAGTGGAGTGACGCCTGGGGTCCCTTACTGATAATCACTTGCATATAGAAGTGCATTGGAATCTTTATGTGTATGCTATAATTTTAAACGCTAAGCTCTGGTCGCATGATGTAATGTGTCCAACCTTAGTAGCTCAACGCCTTTCTTTATGTGAGAGAGAGATGATGTAGAGAATCCCCAAACTCCTGTTTGCATGGAGTGATGCCTAGGGTCCAATACTGAATTCTCACATAAAGAAGTGCATTGAAATCCTTGCTAACCGCAGTTGTGGTTCACTCCGTTCACTAGAGCTGTTACAGGGGGGCATGCTGTCCCCCCCCCCCCCCCCGTACGCTGATAACTAATAGGATGTTCCTGGTCCACTCCTTAGCAACCAGCTATATACAGTGTTTTTAAAGGGACATTAAAAAGATAAGCTCAAAATGCATGAGAACTGACAAATGCATGGCAAATGCATTAAAAAAAAACGTGCCTGAAAGATACATCAACCACAGCCTCATAGATGTGAACCTAGAATAAATGCATGAAAACGCATATGTGTTTAAATGCATAAACTTCTAGTTTTATATCCTCCTGCTTTGTTTTAAATCCCAGAATGCACCCTGGTGCACAGGTGTGAATTTGTGGCCCTGAATGCAAACAGTGTGCACAGCTGCTGCGTCCTAGGATGCAGAAAAAAAACAGCCCATACATGGTTTACAGGCCTCAGCACCCATGTTAACGAAACCTAAATCACGGAATTTGGGCTAAAAAATGGCATGAGATGGCCAGCTTATAAATGCATTTGCCTATGGTCAGGTTTTGTATAGTACCACTAAACCAGTGGTGGCTGGTGTTTTTTTGTTGGAGTGGGGGGCCGCAACAATATGGAAATGCCAAAAGGTATTATTTGTTTTGAAAAATGTGTAAATTGTACAAAAAAATTCAAACTTTTCCTAACTTTCAATTTCATTTAGCCCCCTCCCCCATGTCGTGCACTTTGCTCCTGGGCACATAGCTTTCTGAGAGGACTTTGTATACTAGTATTGATAAGGAAAAAGTTAAAATGGCACGTTCTGTTTAAACTATACTAAGAATGCAGCTGCTGATTCTGCAGTGTAAATGAGGGGAAAGAGCAATGTGAGCTACAACTCACACAGAGGAACTGGCCTGTGGGCAAAATGTGATCATTATATATAAAGAACATTACATTTACTTTATGGTAATATTACTTTTAGTGGCATAAAATATATGACATATAGGATAAGCAGAAGAAATTCCACTGCAACTTTTTAGGCCGGGTTCACACCTATGCAAATTTAATGCACGTTTCCCCACATTCAACAATGTGAACCCGGCCTTATACTAAAGCCTTGTACACACAATCAGATTTTCCGTTGGGAATTGTGTGATGGCAGGCTGTTGGCGGAAAATCTGATTGATTGTACACTCCATCGGACAATTGTTGTCAGATTTTTTGTGGACAAATGTTGGTTGACATGCTTTCAAATTTTCCGTGGACAACAGTCTGTTGTTGTATTTTCCGATCGTGTGTACACAAGTCCGTCGGACAAATGTCCAAAGTACAAACACGCATGCTCGGAAACAATGCTCACCAAACATTAGCAGAAGGTGCCCAAAGGGTGTCGCTAAAGAGCTGAAAAACCACAGAATACGTAACTACGTTCATGTTTGTTGGCCGACAATTGTGTGCCATTCGTATGGAAGACAAGTTCCTGGCCAACGCCCTTCGGACAAAAGGCCAACACTATACGGAAAATCCAATTGTGTGTACGAGGCTTAAGTGTTGGTTCTGTGTGGTGCTTTTTTGGAGCGTTGCACTTTAGACACGTTTTAGGTGTGCTACCATTAAACTCTTTTGAAACTCATTTTGATGAAAGCACAGCAAGAATGCAGCATTCAGGACTTTTTTTTTGCGCACCGCACCTAATACGCACAGGTGAGAACAAGGCCTTATCTCTATATCTTGCTACGGCACCATAAAAAATGAGGCATTGGCAAAGAAACAATAATTGTAGAGGGCCTGTGATCAGCAAAGGAGTCCGCTAACCAATTAATAATCACCTTGCCGGCACCCAGACTGAGGAAAATTATAGAGAGCATAATAGTGGACAACAGGTGCAAAATAGGCATTTAGAGTATATGACAAAAGCCAGTAGGTGTAAGAGTGGAGTGCGGAGGGTATGAAAGTGGGCAGATGGTATGAAAGCAGGCACTATGTGTATGTAGCACTATCCCCGGAGGAGCTGCTGTTTGTTTTTGGGTCTACGCTCGGTAACTAACCCCTTAAAGTGGCTCAAAACCCTCCCGTGACACACCTGGTAATATGGGAGCCTCAATAACTTGTGAGGAAACACAGTATCCCTTTACACAGCTACAGATTATGCAAATAAAAAGGGGTTACCTTAAGTGGAAGGGTCTTGCAGTATGAAAGATGGGCTGCACACAGACTTCAAGATAACCAAAATAATGCTTTACTTCAACAAAACATACACATTGAAATGCTCTCTTGCCAAACCTCACCCAGCTCTTACCTCTCTACAATCAGGGCCGTCTCTACCATAGGGCAAACAGGGGCAGCTGCCCAGGGCCCTGTCACTGTTGGGGGCCCAAAGCAACCCCCTTTTTTTTTTTTTTTTTTAGGGGTCCGGAGGTCCCCAGGGGCCCGGAGGCCCCCAGGGCCCAAGATGGCAACCCCCCTTTTTTTTATTTATTTTTAAATACAAAAATATATTTATTTTATATATTTTTATTTTTATTAAAGGGCCAATTTTTTTTAGGGGTCCCCAGGGACCCGGAGGCCCCCAGGGCCCCACATGACAACCCCCTTTTTTTATTTATTTTTAAATAAAAAAACATTTATTTTATATATTTTTATTTTATTTTTTATTAAAGGGCCAATTTTTTTTAATATATGTTTATTTTTTATTAAAGGGCCAATTTTTTTTAGTGGTCCCCAGGGACCCGGAGGCCCCCAGGGCCCCAGATGACAACTCCCTTTTTTTATTTATTTTTAAATAAAAAAATAAAAAATTATTTTATATATTTTTATTTTATTTTTTATTAAAGGGACAATTTTTTTTAGAGGTCTGGAGGTCCCCAGGGGCCCATAGTTCCCCAGGGCCCCAGATGACAACCCCCCTTTTTTTTTATAAAAAAACGTGTTTTATAAAAAAAAACCTAATAATGTTATTATTATTAAAGCACCCAGAGTTCCCCAGGGCCCTGGATGGCAACCCCCCTTTTTTTTATAATTTTTTTTTTATATTTTATTTCTTTTTTTTTCTTTTTATTTAATAAATATATATATTATAAATTAAATGGCTCAGAGGTCCCCTGGATGGAACCCCCCTTTTTTTTTATAAATGTTTATTTTTAATATTTTTTTTTTTTTTTTTTTTATTAAAGGGTCCAGAGGTCCCGGATGGCAACCCCCCTTTTTTTGTAATTTATTTTTATAAAAAAAAAAATATTAAAATGGCCCAGAGGTCCCCAGATGGCAACCCCCTTTTTAAAAAAAAAATAATATATTTTTTATTTCTTTTTTTCTTTTTATTAAAGGGCCCAGAGGTCCCCAGGGCCCCGGATGGCTACACCCCTTTTTTATATATATATTTTTCTTTATTAAATCTTTTTTTTGTAAAGGGCCTCCCGCTTCTAAATTCGCGGCAGCCCCGCCCCCCCCCGCTTCTCAATTTAAGGTGGCAGCACCCCCCCCCCCGTTCTCTGCTCCAGGGGGCCCATGCCTGAAGCTGTGTAAGGGGCCCCATGATTCCTGATGGTGGCCCTGCCGCCCGTTAAGCCCCTGTGCTGCCCACAAATCAGGCTGAAAATCATCAGCGGCACGCAGCCAGGTGACAGTACTGCTTCCCTTCCCAGTGTTTTAAAATGTACAGCACCCCTGGCTTCCCTTTAGACGTGCACTTCTCCCTTCCTGCCACTGGGTGCTGCTTGTATATAAAAGTGAACTAGAATGTGATTTTATAACATTCCCAGTTTGCTCTTCCCGAGGCTGACTTCTTCATGTCCTGCTCCTCAAGGTATGTCACTGTTTGCTATATTGTAAATACAAGTTTTCTGTAGAGTGTGCCCAAAGTCTTTATAATATTTGATGATTCACTGCAGGTCTGGTCAGTGTTTTAAAAAGTTCCTGTATTTTACACATGGCATGGCATGGGGTCACAGCACCGTCTGTCCATTCTGCTTTAGCACCATGGCACCCCAGGCCATGCCATGTGTAAAATAGAGGAACTCTTTAAGTCACAGAGCAGCCCTGCAGTCCAGGCTGAGTAAGGCCTCAGAGCACATGGCATTACTGTCTGTATTTAACTGCTTCATGGGCTTATTTTGGGCCTGACTGGTTCACATGTATGTGTTTTGGCGGCCCACATTTGAATGGGCCGCCATGACTGCATTTCCTGCAAAGAAAAGCACATGCCTCATGTAATAGGCTGCACACACGGCACACCTATGCCCATCAAGCAATGAAATACAGCACTGTCTGTCCATTCTGCTGTCTGCTGTGACTTATCTGCAGTTCCCGCACTGTCAAACTTGCTGCATTTTTAGACGTTTAGGTCACGCTTTTAAAAACACAGTGCGTTTGTGTGTGCAAGAGCTGCAGGTAAGTAGCATGGTGCAAAAGTAGAATGGATTTCAAGGTAGCTGATTTTTAAAATGCTGAATGAACCTTTTTTCTGCAGGAAACAACGGCATGGCAGCCCATTCAAGTCAATGGGCTGCTGTGCCTGCACAAATGAGGGCCGCCAAAACACATACATGTGAACCAGCCAGGCCCAAAATAAGCTGGAGGGGGGGCCCAAAAAAAATGTTTGCCCAGTGCCCAAACCATATTAAAGACGGCCCTGTCTACAATACAATATTAACTAGTAGAACTGATTAAAGTATTAACACTGATCACTCGGCCAGCGAGTAATGCAACCAATATAGTTAATATACAACTCTAAACAGATAGCCCTTGAGTATTATAGCTGTAGCGGCGTCATCCTGTCAGGAGTTAATGACAGGCCTAAACTAGGGTGCCCACGTGTCCCGGATTGCCCGGGACTGTCCCTTAATTGACATCTGTGTCCCTGTTCCCGGGTTCCTTCATTGCGGGACAATACAGTGTCCCGGAATGAAACACTGGGTAAAGTCATGATGAATTCAGTGGCGGAGTCTGAGCCATGGTAGCGCTGCCTCCGGCATGCAGAACCACCTCCACCTGACTTTCATTCTGCTCATTGGTTGCTTGAGCCGCTTGGCGTGTAGCAACCAGTGACATCACGGCTGCAGTGCACCCCCTCCGTGTTCAGAGCTGAAAGCGCGGGAGGATTTCACTTCCTCCTCCGACCTCTGCGCTTCTGCTCTGTCCTGGGACCCAAAGCAGCTGAGCTCCGAGGCTGCCCTTTGACATACCAGAGAGGGACAGTTTCACAGCATCTGATCTGAGAGGGAGAGCAGCACAATCTGAGAACAACAGAGAGTGATGGCCCCGGGGAGCAGCAGGAGGCTTGCTGGAAGGAACAGCGCGAGAGGGAGTGAGAGAAGACCTGACCTGAGCAGCAGTGACATCCTCCCAGTCCCAGAGCCTGCACACCTTCCCCCAAAGTTGGCTTCAGCTGTGCCTGTCATCAAAAAGAAACATAGGCTGACCGAGGACAGAGGACAAGGATGGGCTGGAGGTAGGTGCATGCATCACACACACCTACCCACAGACAGGGGCTGGGACAGGGTGTACAGGAAGGACTGCAGGCCAGCTTAGGGGGTCAATTTCACTCACCACCCCCCTCTCTCTCTTCCATTCCCCCTCTCTCTCTCCCATCCCCCTCTCTCATCCACCCCCCTCTCTCTCGCTCACCCCCCCCCTCTCTCTCTCTTCCATCCCCATCTCTCATCCACCCCTCTTCTCTCTCTCTCATCCACCCCCTCTCTCTCTCTCATCCACCCCCCTCTCTCTCTCTCATCCACCCCCTCTCTCTCTCATCCACCCCCCTCTCTCTCTCTCATCCACCCCCCTCTCTCTCTCTCATCCACCCTCCCTCTCTCTCTCTCATCCACCCTCCCTCTCTCTCTCTCATCCACCCCCTCTCTCTCTCTTATCCACCCCACTCTCTCTCATCCACCCCCCCTCTCTCTCATCCACCCCCTCTCTCTCATCCACCCCCTCTCTCTCATCCACCCCCCTCTCTCTTTCTCCCACCCCCCTCTCTCTCTCTTATCCACCCGCTCTCTCTCTCATCCACCCCCCTCTCTCTCTCCAATCTCTCTCTCTCATCCACCCCCCTCTCTCTCATCCACCCCCCCCTCTCTCTCTCATCCACCCCCTTTCTCTCTCTCATCCACCCCCCCTCTCTCTCTCATCCACCCCCCCTCTCTCTCTCATCCACCCCCCCTCTCTCTCTCTCTCTCTCTCTCATCCACCCCTTCGCTCTCTCTCTCCCACCCACCCCTTCTCTCTCTCTCACCCCTTCTCTCTCTCTCTCTCATCTCTCCTTCTCTCTCTCACCCATTCTCTCTCTCACCCTCTCCTTTTCTCTCTCTCTCTCCCCCCCCCTCTCTCTCTCTCTCTCTCTCCACCCCTTCTCTCTCTCTTCTCTCTCTCTCTCTCTCTCTCTCTACCTCTCTCACCCCTTCTCCTCTCTCTTATCTCTCTCTCTCTCTCTCTCTCTCCCACCCCTTCTCTCTCTTTCTCACCCCTCTCTCTCTCTCTCTCTCCCTCCCCCTCCCACCCCTTCTCTCTCTCTCTCTCTCTCCCACCCCTTCTCTCTCTCTCTCCCACCCCTTCTCTCTCTCTCTCTCCCACCCCTTCTCTCACCCTCACAAAGCCCCTCTCTCCTCTCCCAAGTGGACACTAACAAGTGACAGCAAGTGAGAGTTAGTGATCCCTTCCCAAGCACTGCCACTTAACCTATGCCCCCAGCACTGCCAGTCTGCCACTGACCTAATCCTCCTAATGAAGGACTACAGGTCCCAGCATTAGTCCCTTAGAGCTGAGGATCTGACATGCTCCCCCAATGGACGGGGTAGGAATCGGTTAGGTCAGTGTAATGATCAGGTAGGTCAGTGTAGGAATCAGGTTTGTGTAGTGGTCAGGTATTTCAATGCAGCAATCAATTAGGTCAGTGTAGGGATCAGGAAGGTCAGTGTAGTGGTCAGGTAGGTCAGTGTAGGAATCCGGCACAGTAGGTCAGTGTAAGAATCCGGCAAAGTAGGTCAGTGTAGTAGTCGGGTAGGTCAGTGTATGTGCAGTTTTTACCCCAGATCCCTTGGGTCATTTGTATTTCTTTTGTGGTATAAAGTACAGGGTTTTATATACAACTTTAGTGCCTTAGATATAAACAGCATTTGTTTCATGTATGTTAGCCCAACATCGCAAGAAAAATTACACTCTGTGAATCTAAGTGGCTGCCTGCAGCTGCAATGTTGGGCTTCCATACATGAAACAAATGCTTAAATAGGTAAGGGGCGGGGGCTCTCGGCCACATCATAAGGCGGCACTGCCTCCTTGTGATGTCACCGACTGCTGCTTGCTGGGGGGGGGGGGGGGTCCCTGAATGGCTGTATGGAAATGTGGTCACCCTAGCCTGAACCCACGCTGGAACTATATTCACGTTTGTACATATGTTGGGAGAAGTTATGCATTGTGGGACTGCGAGTGCTAGGAGATTTGGACTCCATAGACTCTCCTGAGTGAACAGACTACATTTCCCACAACACACTGCCCTGATGGACCATGTGACGCCTCCGCACAGACTTGTGGGAGAGGCTACTTAAGAAGAGGGAGGGGCGCTTTCTTTTTCTCTCTTGGGGACCAGCCTTTCTCCTCTGCGGAGCTGCTGACAAGGACAGCCGTGCTGCTAGGCCCAGAAGCCTGGGCCTAAATTTCCTGAGAGGCCAGCCATCCAGAAGGAAGCAAGACGCCTGCATCCAGCCTGTGTGTCCGGAGATCGGAGAGGAAGCCCAGCTGACAATCGATTTTAGTTGTTCTGCAGAACTTCACACTAGAGGGCGCTCGCGAGCATAGACTGCCTGTTTAGTTTAATTGAATGGTACCATTCTTTAGTATTAGATTCCTGTGTTAATGCTATTTACTGGTTTCAGCAAGGGCTCTTGCAGTATAATTGTACACTATTGTATAACAAGTTATTGACCTACCATTCAAATCCACATCTACTCTCTTTAGTCTACCTCAAGTAAACTCATTTTTTTGGTTTAAATATACTACTTGTGTGAAGTTTGTTTTCTCATCCAAGGGGCCGCCCAGGAGCAGGTAATATTGTCATTCCATTGTTATTTCATGCTATACACCTGCTATTGTGACCCCAGTCAACAGAGGTCACAATACACTCACTGGGCTTCTGATGTGTCACGGGAGGGTTCGAGCAAGTTAATAGGGGTGTGCTAATTCAAAAGAGAGTAGATCCCAAAACAATCCAGCGGCTCCTTTTGGGGGTAGCGCTACATAGCTATAGCTAATTAGGATGGCCTGGCGTCCCAGACCAAACTTCAACACAGTCCCCTAATAACAGTTTGTGCACTTGTTCGTTGGCATGCGTAGGCGCGCAAAGAACAACTTGTTATCCAAAAGGGTAATAGTAAACTGGTAAAAGTTTCCAGGATAGTTAAACCACAAAGATGGATATCAACGATCCACCCTTCCGCAAGACAATCAGTACTTTCAGACAAGTGCCCATCTCACCTAACAGGTTCAGGCCTTGTCCCTCTACGGCACACCGTCTGGTCGGTCAACAATCTCCGGTCCTCGGACAGGTCCCAGGGTTACTGGGATCTCGTCTGATGACTCTGGCAGAAGCTCCGTTCCTCCGTCTCAAACGCCATTCCGCCCGGGCCTGCTGCGGCCTACTTTCTGTGGAGACACCCTAGACAGTGTCCTCCTGGGTTGAAGAGGCGGTCCTCCCCCTTAAATCACCTTCCTCTGAAGGCAGTGCGGAAGGCAAAGCATCTTAGGGTTGCACAGCTGCTCTCTGGGTAATGTAGTTAATTACAGGCTAGGGCAAATGGAGTCTCTTCTCCTTCTGAACTCAATCCCCAACATTCACTGCGGTACCAGAACAAAGTGTAAACAACAGGTGGCTATAACCCAACTCGGACACCGGAGGGAGCTGAGATCCTTCACGATCAGCAACAGTAGTCTTTTGTATCACATCAAAAAGGTAATACTCCGCTACATGTAGAAGAGGTACTGTATGCCAAGGATATGACAGGCGATATTATATGCAGAAAAGGAGTGCAGAGGTTATGATAATAGGGCTTTTTTTTTTACAGAAGAGGAGTACAAATGGGTATGCCATTGGGCAGCTTGTGCAGGAGAAGAATGCAGAGGGTATGACATCAGGCAGAGTTTACAGGAAAGGAATACAACAGGGTATGACTGTGGGCAGTATGTGTAGGAGAGGGGTGCAGAGGGTATGAGATCAGGCAGTATGTGCAAGAGAGGAGTGTAACGGTCACCACCGCTTACAACCTTCCATCCATCCACGACAAGCTTATCTGACACACTCTGACAATTTTGCATACACGATCCATATCCATTCCCATAAACAAGACGAGACTCAAGCTCTGCACTTGCTTTCAAAGATATGACAATTTATTGGTATTTTCTCAGCTTCTTATACAGTCTCAAGCATAATGCAGTTAGTCACAGGACAATGTAGTCTCCACCCCCCTTCACACCATGGGGGGGCTTCAATCACACTCTAAAAGGCATTCAGGTAAGCTAACCATGTAGACTTGTCGGTACCGCATCATCAATAGTGTTCAATTAACCTTTAACATAACACAGACATCTAGTTGAATAAGTTATCTAGACAGCTTTATCACACAATGGCAGAGTCTTGTGAGAGTGGGTGCAATCAACACCTTCAACGGAATGTCTTTACAGTGAATAGCCATCACCTTAAGATATTTCAATAGCCTATTATACAAAGGTATGACTCACTGGCTGGCTGACCTGGTCATGTCATCATGAACTCTTTGTGATATCTCAGTCCTGAAATATGAAGTATTAATAATGTCCCATCTCATGTAATATATGAATTATGATTCTTTGTCACCCTATGGCCCTAGTGGACATAAGGTGACCCTAGACATAGGAATATCTCAGTCTGTCACGGGCCATTCCGTTACATCTCTCCCCTTTTGGTGGGAGACGGACACAGGTGGTAACCCCAAACGGGTTGACTCCGAAGTCCGTCAGTAGTTCCAGTCCTCCAATGCTGGTATCCATACTGTACCCCAAATAAATGGCTCCAAACTGAGCATTACTCACCCCGCCAACCTCTGCCTCTCTCAGAGAACACGCCTGCCGCTGGGGAGAAGGCAGGGTGGCTGGGCTCAGTCCATCATGCTGTTGGGGGTCTGGGCCAACTGCCCCCCCTTCCTGGGGTATACCAGTGGAGACTGAAGTCCCATCCACTGGTGCTTGGTGAAAACCCCCCGGTGCTTGCAAAGCTGACATCCTCCTGTCCCAGTCCTGTACCATTTTCTGGGGTTGTGCCAGTGGAGACTGAAGTCCCATCCACTACACCAGGAACCCCCTCTTCTGTTAGTGAGGAGCAGAGGCCTGGGGCACTCTGCTCTGTTGCCAACTCTTCCGCTGGGTTGCTGTGAGTGGAGACCACAGTCCCATCCACTACCACAGGGTCCCCCTTTTCTGCTAGTTGGGAGCAGAGGCTTGGGGCACCCTGCTCTGTTGCCAGTGATTCAGCTGGGGGTAAAAGCTTTACCACCTCAGCTTGTTGCTGGAGAGAGGGGTCAACCGCCCCGGCTCTCTGGAACTCCACACCATCCGCTTCGGCTTTAGGGATGGCAATCTCCATTTTTTCCACTGCCGATTCATCAGCCAGGAGTTCACAGTTGTCATCTGAACTTTCCTCATAGTCCCAGGCAATGGGAGCCCCACCCTGCTGCTGAGCCGAGTCTAGCAGCTGTTTGTAGGTGACCTCCAGCTCCCATTCTTGAATGGCCAGAAATTCTAAATCTTCCTGTGACCAGTGGCCTCCCGAGATATTCAATTTCTCCTCTCTGTGCTCCATTATGTCCTCCAAGCGCCACTCCCGATCATCCCCGAAGTCTGGATCACTGGACATCCTCCAATACAATAATCCCAGGCCATCATAGTCATGGCCTTCTGTGGGGCTGTCATCCACTGACCACGGGCACTCTTGGGCTACATACCACTGGAGGGCTCTGTAGCTTTCATCCAGCTGCATCTCTGCCCGGATCAGCCTGCTCAACTCGGCTGTCCACTCCTGCTTCGGTTGTTTCCCCAACAACAGCATTCGTACGTCATACTGCGGTCAGTACCTTGCATAGATGGACGGCAGGACCTTTCCTTGGTGTTGCTGCTCCAGAGCTAGTGCTTCCTTCCAGAGTTGGCACCGAATCACATCCGACCATCCCAACAGGACTTCCTCTGATACTGGTCCTCTATGCTGTATCCGCATCTCTTGTAACCTTCTTTGGAATTCCTCTTCCATGGAGACTGGTATCTGCACCTCTCCTCTCCCTTTAGCTGGTGCTGTTGTGACTTCAGCTGCTGCAGCACTTCTTCGCTGTAGCAAGGTGGCATTCAGAGCCGCAATAACTCGGTCCCTGATCTCCGGTGGAGGGTTAGGACCATAATGTGCCAGTCTTAGGTTAACAGCCCGATCAAAACTTTCTTCCTCGGGTGTCCTGTCTGTTACGGCGGGCCTTTTAGCTCTATCCATTTTGACCAGTTCTGCGATAATGTCCCTTTTCTTACGGTTGCTGGCCGGTCTGCCCCGGCTCTCCAGTAAGTCCATGAGGGAAGAGAGCTTCATCCGTTCATACACCGTCTCCATTGTCATGTGCCCTTGTAGCTGTCGAAGGACCATCCCACCGCTGCCACCAAATGTAACGGTCACCACCGCTTACAACCTTCCATCCATCCACGACAAGCTTATCTGACACACTGACAATCTTGCATACACAATCCATATTCATTCCCATAAACAAGACGAGACTGTTACAAGGAGTATAGTGGGTACGACCCCTGTGAGCTGCTTAGAATTGCCAACAGGTAGGGTCATGATTTTGGTGCTCTGGTTCCTCTGATCTCAGACAAGAGGCTGGGGGTAATGGAGAGAGGCGATATGGATTTAGTTAAGGGATTCGTGGCAGGGGTGCTCAAAATGGAAATACAGTCTTAGATAAAACACTGTATATCGTCTGTTTTCTTTTTCTCCATAGGCGACTTTTAAAAATGTCTACAGGTTACCAGTTTTGAGTTACAGAGGAGGTCTAGTGCTAGAATTATTGCTTTTGATCTAATGATCACGGCAATACCTCACATGTGGGGTTTAAACACCGTTTTCATATGCGGGCGCGACTTACGTATGTGTTTGGTTCTGCGCGCAAGCTCGACGGGACTGCCACTTTAAAAAAATATATATTTAATTTCTTATTTATTTTACTCTTTAATTTTTTTTTTTACACTGCTTTTTAAAAAAAAAAAATGGGTCACTTTTATTCCTATTACAAGGAATGTAAACATCCCTTGTAATAGAAAAAAAGCATGACAGGACCTCTTAAACATGAGATCTGGGATCAAAAAGACCTCAGATCTAATGTTTACACCAGGGGTCCTCAAACTACGGCCCTCCAGCTGTTCAGGAACTACAATTCCCATCATGCTTAGTCATGTCTGTCATGGGATGTGTAGTTCCACAACAGCTGGAGGGCCGTAGTTTGAGGATCCCTGGTTTACACTAAGGCCGCATACACACGATCAAATTTATCTGCTGAAACTGGCCTGACGGGCCGTTTCAGCAGACAAATCCAATCGTGTGTACAGGCTAGCGGACATGTTTTACCAGCGGACAAATTTCAAAGCATGCTTTGAAATTTGTCCGCTGGAGACATGTCCCTCGGATATGTCCGCTGGTGAGTACACTCACCAGCGGACATAACTGTTCACGCATGCATCGAATGGATTCGACGCATGCGTGGAAGTATTTTACTTCCTGAAGTGGTGACGTGGCGGCGTCAACGTCACCGCCACGTCACCGCGTCCTCAGCCAGAGGGGATTTTGGTCCGATGGTGTGTACACGCCATCGGACCAAAATCCGATGAGACATGTCCGCTGCAAACGGTCCATCGGACATGTTTGACCGGACATGTCTCATTGTGTGTACGCGGCCTAAAATTCAATAAAAAGAAAGCTGCTGCCATAACAATAATATTCCTTTTCAAACAACCGACGCACAACTTAAGTTGTTAACTATAATCAGTGGAGTACGTTTTGTTCTGTCAGGTCTTCCTAAGGTTAATGTTGTTTGCTCCTGTCTGCCTCTACCTCTGGAAGAAGCTTCCAGAACATATAGTGGGAGGACCAACCACTGACTTATGAATATTCATCAGAACCCAACCAATCCCCAGGCAAGGAGAGCCCAGAAGGTGATTGGAGAGGTGATAAATGTTTGGGAGGCCTGTTCAGAGTGTTGTGCCCCTGGGATGCAGCCTGTGTACTGGATATGTTGTTTGGACCTCAGCAGGTGAAGCTGTTATAGCTGCAAAGGGTGGGCCAACTCAATTGTGAACCCTACCGACTAAGACTGGGATGGTATTAAAGTTCATGTATGTGTAAAGGCAGGCATCTCAATACTTTTGGCAATATAGTGTATGTCGTCCAATGCAGAATGCCTGGGCAGTGAGATTGGTGTTGTTCCCAGGTTGATGTGATGTACCAACACTCTTCCATGGTAAACCTTAGATAGGGTACAGCCCACCAACCATTCTCCTAGCGTTATGGGATTTTTGTGGGGGTTCTACCATCACTGTAGCTCCTTGTAGCTTCTTATGTGACACCACTGGGTTTGGAGCGACCATCATGCCTTTAGACTTGTTGGGACACTGGGTTAGCAGTTTATCAATGGCCTGGAAGGGTTCTTGGACCCAGACCGCCCACAGTTCTTGGATGTGTCCATAGCGACCACACCGCTGTCTTCTTTCGGGTCCTTGCGCAATGGCTTCTCGCCCCCTATGGGTTTGGGGGGGGGTCCTTTTTAGAGGAAGCTACCACCTGCTTCAAGGCAGCCAGATCCTGAGCTAGCTTCATCAATGCTGTTTGCATGGCTGACAGGGGTAATGGTACCAGGGCCACCTCCTTGATATGTAGGCTCAAACTTCTTGGTGACTGCTACTAATGCATCTGCCTTTTCTTGTTCCTGTGCAACCAACCGCATCCACCACACTGTGAAAGGAAATGGTGGGTTGCACTTTCTCCTGCAGGTCTCATCGGACTAGGCCCACCTTTAGACCATTAACCACTTGCCGACCGCCGCACGAACATTTACGTCGACAGAATGGCACGGACAGGCAAATGGGCATATATATGCGTCCCTTTAAATTTGCCATTGTGTGGGCACACGCACTCCTGCCTCAAGCTCTGTGACCGTGCCCGCGGGACCCGCGGACTCGATGTCCGTCGGTGTCCCGCGATCGTGTCATGGAGCTTACATTGTGTAAACAAGGCATCTCCCTGTTCTGCCTAGTGACAAGACACTGATCGTCTGCTCCCTGTCATTGGGAGCAGCGATCAGTGTCCTGTCACAGTAAGCCCAGCCCCCACACAGTTAGAATCACTCCCTAGGACACACCTAACCCCTTCCTCGCCCCTTAGTGGTTAATCCCTTCCCTGCCAGTGTAATGGTCCCAACATAGCGTCAAAGGTATCGGATGTGTCCGCCGCTATGGTAGATTGCCGCTATTACTCGTTAAAAAAAATGAATAAAAATGCCATAATTTTCCAATTTTGTAGGCGCTATAACTTTTGCGCAAACCAATCAATACTTATTGTGATTTTTTTTTTTTTTTACCAAAAATATGTAGAAGAATACATATCGGCCTAAACTGAGGGAAAAAAAACTTTTTGTTTATATATTTTTGGGGGATATTTATTATAGCAAAAAGTAAACAAAAATTAAAATTGTCGCTCTATTTTTGTTTATAGCGCAAAAAATAAAAACTGCAGATGTGATCAAATACCACCAAAAGAAAGCTCTATTTGTGGGAAAAAAAAGTCTGTCAATTTTGTTTGGGAGCCACGTCGCATGACTGCGCAATTGTCAGTTAAAATCGATGCAGTGCCGAATCGCAAAAAGAGGCCTGCTCGTTTGGCAGCCAAATCCTCTGGGGCTCAAGTGGTTAATGAATTGGTCCCTCAGTATGTGATCGGAATCAGTGGTGTCACCACAGCCATGAACATCCCTCTTTTCTAGTAAAGCCACCTCATCGTAGGTGAGGCTCCAATCTTCCTGTGGCTTCCTTACGGAATATCTTCACCGCAACTCTGGCAGCAGTAGCTTCTCCCCAAAAAGGTTCTCTAAGTGTTCTAGCGTGACCCGCTTATGTTCTGGGAGCGTCACCACCATGTGGCAGGTATCGCTCTCCAAAGAGTTTATAGCAAGCTCCGCCACGAGCCAGAGGAATGTTGGAGCCATTAAACTTCCGTATTAGGGCTAAGGTCTAAGATCCTAGCAGGAGCCATCATGGAGCTCAGTCCACCTTCCACACCCCCTGCCAGGGACATATCCTATCAACTGCCGCCGCGTGTAGGTGGGATGCAGCGTGGTGTGGTGGCCATAATTCCAAAAGTCAATGGAAATCTTGTATTGAAGTAATACAGCAACAGTTCAGAATAAACTCTATGGGACAGCTACCCAGCTGGGCACACTCATAGTCCCAATAACGTAAAGAAGCAGCTTCCAGGCGCACTGACAGCATCTGTTGAGCAGGGACAGAATGCGGCCTGGCTGCCTTGTGCAGAATCAGGAAGGTATCTAGAGATATGCAACCCTACACTTTCCCTCCTCATGGGTAATCTTTCCCTATTGCTAGTATTGTCACTTACAGACAGGGTACCTTTCCAAACTCTACCCACTCGCATCCAATTGGATTGCTGCCCTAGTGACTCAAGAAACCATAGTGGAACCCTGTACACTATGACTTCCTCTTCCTCTGTATTGCCACTGTGGAGACAGCTGACTGCACCAGCCTACAGGCTCATCAGCACTTAGAGAGATTTTCAATTTATAAAAAAATCTACCTACAAGGAAATCCAAATCATAAAGAGAAAAGTAAAAGGTCAAATACTATAGCTAAAGTCAAGTGAGGATCATGGCATGTGCTGGAGCTACACATAGGAGGATATATTATTTCACTCCACATGTTGCTGATGCAGAGTTAGCTGCCTATCCAGGGGAGGGCTGGCAGCCTTAGGCCTGGGGGGCAAGTCCAGTCAAGTGGCCCATTGAACCAACCAATTGAAGCAACTATTGAAGGACTACAAGTCCTACACTTCCCAGCATGAAGCCTTGCGATCTAAGGATGTGACCCCCCTTAGATCATTAAATCTCACAGGTTAATGCTGTGACCTCTAGTTCTTCACTAGCTAGGTGGGGGATGGGACGGGGGTGTGTGACACATGCTGGGACCTGTAGTCTTTCACTTCTGGGGGGGTCACATTCACTGTGACCCCACCACGAACCCGTGAGATCCAAGGATGTGACCCCCTCCCAACTAGTGAAGGACTACAAGTCCCAGCATGAACTCCTGAGGTCTAAGGATGTGACCCCCTTAGATCTCACTGGTTAATGCATGTGACCTGTAGTCCTTCACTAGTTGGGGGGGGGGTGACACATCCTAAGCTCTGAGGGGTTCATGCTGCACCCCCGACTGATGTTCGCTCTCTAGGCCAGCGCCTACCTTGCATATAGGTAGCGCCGCCCCCCCAAATGTGACAGCGCTGCTGCTGTTTTGGTGGCCTTTTCTGGGGAGAACCAGTCTGACCAGTCTCCTTGAACAGCACAAGTAAAAGATAACCAGTGGTTATGTACACTCAACTAGACAATGTGTAAATGTTTGTGAAGGTCTTAAATGTTTGCAAAAACCATTGTCCTGATAACAGAACACCCTCATTGACTCTTCAGTTGATTGTCATCTCCAACAGGGTAAATGTTATTGTATATACATATATATATATATATATATATATATATATAAACAGACAAGAATGGTCAAAGCTCTTGAATGTTATAAAACTGTACCTTAATAAAGCTGCCCAATAAATCGTATGCATGTCAGTGATTATAATGACTGATTTGTGCCCAGGTTAATTAATGCTAGGATTTAAACACATTAGTCTGGTATTTGAAAAGTGTATGGGCAACAAATGATCGCAACAGATTTTTTTGGACACAAAAGGTAGGAGGATAGTCAACTGATTCCATGTTTGTGTCCACAAAAAAGTAAAGATAAAACCAAAGCCACAGTACAGGGTCTATTTACATTGTATGATATACACTAAATCAGGGGTCCCCAACCAGTGGCCCGGGGGCCATATGTGGCCCGCGGAGCCCTCTGATGTGGCCCGCGACCTCCTGTTTTGGGTTGGTAAGCCCAGATTGTGGGTTGCTGCCCCGCCATCCCAGAGCATCAGTGTTGTTAATGAAGATGGGCTGCTTTCAAACTGATCCGCGGGTGCAGGGCAGAACACCTGTGGGTTACCTGCACTGAGCCATAGACTTCTGTTATTACCTGCAGATGTGGTGAGCTTTCAAAAAAGTGCACCACACCTACAGGATATAATAGAAGTCTATGGCAAAGGTCAGCTAACCCGCAGGAAAGCCACAGGTGTACTGCGCTGCACCCGCTGTGTGGGTAAACCACAACGCATCAGTGTGAAAGCAGCCTTTGGCCCCTTTGGCATGATCTGTCGGACCCTCCGTTGACCTCTATTGAGCTACAGATGTAAACAGACTTGTGGCTGTATACACCCACCTACCTCCAATCCGATCCACTAAAAAAACAGAAGGGGGGGTCTGTCCCATTCTTTTTGGGCAGATCAGATCGGAGGGCCTATAGAGTAGAGTGACCTAGTCCTGTTGAAGACAAGGTTCGTCACTGAGGATTTTTAAACACTAGCAAAAGTGTGCTCCTTTGGTGCATGGGACAAATCGAGTTGGAGTTGTAGAGGAAAATGACACCTACTAGCAAATACAGTAGGAGAATTAACCAAAAAAACATAAATTAAATCCACAAGTGCTTTTTTTTTTTTTTTACTACTACTATTTCTTTATATTGATTTTAAAATTTACAAATGCAGCAATTTAGAAATTGGATGAAAGGTTGAGCTCTAGGAAACACTTTTTGAAAGATAATAAGTGCATTTTATATACAAATATATAGATCAGACCAAAATGAGGGACAAATGAGGGGGGAAAGACGAACATTGCTCCAAATCAGGGATAGTCCCTCAAAATTAGGGACACCAGTGGGTTACATACAGCAACAGCCTACTTTTTCTCAGTGTCGAATATTAAAAAAATGTGTGCGTGTTAATAAAAAAATAATAATAATAATAAACATATTATACAGTATATGTTTTCGATTCTAAACATGGTTAAGGGAGGTGTTTTTAAATATTTCGGAAATTTTTTAGGATAGTTCTTAAAGTGGGAGTAAACTCCCTCGGTTGATTTTTACCAATAGGAACGTCTATAATAAGGCTTACTTATAGGTACAGTAAATATCTCCTAAACTTGCACCGTTTAGGAAATATTTACTTTAGATGCAGCCGTTGATGTCACCGACATATGCACTCTGAAGGAACGGCATACCTGTGCTGTTCGTTCAGAGCTGTGCCGTAAACGGTGACTCCTGTACGCATGCGTGGGAGCGATGTCATCGCGACTTGCCCAATTATTCCACCGAAGCCCGCAAACCTGGAAGGAAGACTGGGTGAAGATGGAAGCTACTACAGCGGTGACAGCACGCCACTGGGCTTTGGTGCATACTAGCACATTTTAACTTAAACTATCCAGGGCCTATTTTATTTTTATTTTTGCTGTTTACTACCGATTTAATTAATTGTTTTTGCAAATTAACATAATTCTGTTAGGAGGGAACAGTGTTACTGACAGTTTCCATCATTTCTGGCACAAAGTTCGTGGGATAACAAAACAATGATGCTGGTGAGGGTGAAACCAAGTCAATTTGTGTGATCTCTTGCCAAGTACAGAGATGGGGTCGGGGGTGAATCGGAGGGATAAATGGTAATAAGGAAAAGGTTTAAAGCCAGAAGTATTGGTGTACTTTCAGCCTGCTGTAGCTCTCAAACAAGGAAACACCAATGTCATACCCCTTGACGGTTTTTATTGGGTGAACCATATTTGCCACCAACAGAAGCTTCTACTCAGGAGCCAATGGGAAAGGCTCCTGATCATGTGGAAGCTGTGAGAGCCAATCACAGCAGTCACATGATATAGAAGCTGCACTAGCTCTCGGGCATCAAAGTCCACATAAAGGACCACTGGAAGGTGGCAATAAGGAGTATCTGTCTGAAGTGACTCGGTCACTTGATCAAGAAAAAAAAGCTGCAGACATACCTTTCATTCTCCTCTATGCATCTCAAATCCAGGGCTGTTCTAATTGGGCAATTCTAGTGTTGAAACTTTCCCCTATTTCCACCTTCCCAACACATACATATTGGCCCATCAATATTATTGGCTGTCTCTCTGGCCACCAGGAATGTGTTATGCCCCATACACACGAGTGGAATTTTCGCCAGCAAAAGTCTGATGTGAGCTTTTCATCGGACATTCCGACCGTGTGTATGCTCCATCAGACTTTTGCTGTCGGAATTTCCACCAGCAAAAGTTTGAGAGCAGCTTCTTAAAGAGGAGTTCCACCCTAAAATTTTACTTTTTTTTAATCCCCTCCCCCTTACATGCCACATTTGGCATGTCATTTTTTTGGGGGGGGAGTGGGGGCTTCAGTAGGAGTGGGACTTCCTGTCCCACTTCCTGCTTCCGCCGAGGGGCTGGTTAGGCGATTAAGCCTTAATCGCCTACACCAGCCCCTCCCTGTAGGCGATCACATGGGACACTGACAGGTCCCATGCGATCGCCTCTCCAATCAGCGGCGAGCCGCGCGCGCATGCGCAGTGCGGCTCGCGCATGCGCAGTGGGTGCCCGGCCGTGAAGCCGAAGGCTGTCACGGCTGGGTGCCCACAGTCGGGATGGAGACGCCGGCTGGGGAGGGGGGGAGAGGAGCGGAGCCCCGGTCGGCGCGTCGCTGGAACGCAGGACCAGGTAAGTGAGTGTTTATTAAAAGCCAGCAGCTACACTTTTTGTTGCTGCTGACTTTTAATAAAAACAATTTTGGGCTGGAACACCCCTTTAATTTTTCTGATGGAAAAAATTCTGATCGTAAAATCCGTTCGTCTGTATGGAATTCCAACGGGGAAAAAAACATGCATGTTCGGAAGCATTGAACTTATTTTTCTTGTCGTAGCGTTGTACGTCACCGCGTTCTTAACGCTCGACAGTTCAGAGAACTTTTGTGTGACCGTGTGTATCCAAGCCAAGCTTGAATGGAATTTAGTCGGAAAAACCATCAAACTTTTTTCCGACGAAAATTTTGCTTGTGTGTACAGGGCATAAGAGACAAGCTTCCACACTACCAAGAAGTGCAGAGTGGCCAATTAGGACACTGGATCAGAGATAGGGGGAAACTGCTGGTTTGTGAACTTTATATATGTTATCAGCTTCTTAAATAAAATAAAGTTAAAAGTGACAAAAACACTTTATAGCAGATAATGTAATCAATGTGCTGTAATGTAATAAAAACCTTGGCCCTGTGTACAGTTTGTAAGTATAGAGTAGCTATACATTTGTATATGAAATACAAATTACTTTCTAGTAAACATTACAGCATTAAATGATATGTGAAGTCAGTGGAAATATAATACCACTATTATGTACAGTTACTGAAAATAGCAGGAATCAGCACGTGCTCACTGCCCGGGCAGTTGGCAGAGCAACTATCAGACCTCATGAGGCCTCTCACCTTTGACTTCTGGCTCCAAGAGTCATACTCAGATAAAATAAGTAAAGCTAAAAGGCTGAAGTATAATGGGTAAGCATGCATAGCTACAGTACTTTAAAACTAGATATCTGCATTCTTGCATTAACCCAAGTGTGAATTATTCTCTTCAACATTCATTTGATCATTTGCAACCCTTTTACTCATAAAGAGTAAATAGCCCTGGCTTCCGTTAACTTGGTCGGTGATGCAATTTCTAAAGGAAGGCATTTCCTTGGCAGTTGTGATTTATAATCCCCTACAGTATTTTGTGAATGTTCCTGAATTCCTACTATCTTTTCCATGGGAAATTATACCTCCCAAATTCAATTGCGGGACATTCTTTTTTTTTTTTTATCTGACATTAATGTTGTGGTTTGCTACCGCGGGATGGTGATTTTTTTTTTAACTGACAGCAAAGTTGTTGAGCGGGGGGCTTGGTTCTACCGCGGCTCGGTCGGGCCAAGGTTACAGTTGACAGGGGGGGTCTTCACCCCCCAATCCCAAATTGGAGGGTGATGTCTTCTTACCTTCTTGGGTCCTCTTCCTGTGCAGGAAGATTTCCTGTATCGTGGGACTGCGGGAAAGTCCTGCAGAATCTGTGCGTGTTGGGAGGAATGGGAAATTACTAAATTAATCATATTAGGTTAACAGCATAAACACAAAGAAATAGAAATTAGCATTCTAAAGGCAAAGTACTACAATGGAGAACTCAAAAAGGGAACCCAGCTTTTTTTTTCAAGCTTTTTTTTTCACTAAAAATTACACTGCCCATTGCCGGTTAAATTAAAGGAAAAGTATAGCCAAAGCTTGCTTGACTGCACTTCTCCTATGGATCACAGGAGTGCAATTCGTTCTGCACTCCTATGACCCAATTTCAGCAGAGCGGTCTGAAGGCCGCTCTCTGCTGACGTCACCAATGTCAGTCCTGGCACCACGTCATCCTGACCACGGAGTCTGAATCCACCAGGTGACTGGTTTGACACATGTCTCAGCCTCTCAGTGAGTCGATGAGAGCCAAAGGCAGCTCCTCCGCCCCCTCCACAGCTCAGCGCTCCAACGAGTGGGGAGAGAGAAGAGCAGAGAGCTGTGACTGACAGATTGCAGCTCTCTGATCACAACATGCTTTTCCCGAAAGCAGCTAGAATCCTGAAAAAATCCACTTCCCTGTATGTGTCATATTACTCAACAGGGTTGTCAAGTATGAATGGATTATTCCTATTAGGGGAGATCGGTCAGAAAATAAATCATTCATCAAAGTGCGTATTACTTTGGGGTGATAAATATTCAATGATCTCTTGGGTAAAATGTTGCTAAAGGCATTTGCTTTTTAGTTTTGGATGGAGAGGAGAGGAATTAGAACCCCTGTCAGTTGTATTGCTGTCTATGCCCCCTTTAGGCAAATCCACCCTCCCAATTTGTCCTGTTTACCATTATCATTGAAAGTGAAATGAAAAGATAATCCCAGATTTTGGGTTGTCCCCAGAAAAGTAAGGCCCCTTTCACACGGGGCAGGAGCGGTGCGGTGGCGGTATAGCGACGCGATTTTTAGCGCCGCTATACCGTTGCATTTACCACGATATTCGCCCGCTAGTGGTGCGGTTTTAACTCCCACTATCGGCCGAAATCGGGTTAATACCGCCCAAAATGATCCTATGCAGAGGCGCATTGCCAGCGGTATTACAGCGGTTTCCCATTAATTTTAATGGGAAGGAGCAGTATAGGAGCAGTATAGGAGCAGTAAACACCACGCTCCTATACCACTCCAAAGATTTGGCTAGCAGGACTTTGGAGCGGTCCTGTTAGCGCACCGCTTCAGTGTGAAAGCCTTCGGGCTTTCACACTGAAGACTGCAGGGCACGATTTTTTCAGGCGGTATAGCGGCGCTATTTTTAGCGCTGAACCACCTCAAAAACTCAGTGTGAAAGAGGCCTAATAGAGGGGAAATCTACTGATGTCACCCCCCCCCCCCCAAAGGGAAGGACTACAGGTCCCATCATGAACCCCTCGGAGCTAAAGATGTCACACCCCCTCAACTAGTGAAGAACTACAGGTCCCAACATGAACCTGTGAAGAAAACTATTGGGTCACACCCTTAGATCTCAGGGGATTAATACCGGGAATTGCAGTCCTTCAATTTGGGGGGGAGGGCACATCCTTAGATTTCAGGGGTTCATGCTGGGACTTGTAGTCCTTAAATTATTAGGGGATGTGACCCCCAAAATTGAAGGACTACAGGTCCCAGCATGCACCCCTCGAAGCCAAAGATGTGACTCCCCCACCCCCAACTACTGAAAAACTACAGGTCTCAGCATGAACCTGTGAATCAATTGGTTTACACCCTTAAATCCCAAGGGTTAATGCTGGGACTTGTAGTCCTTTAATTTGGGGGGTCACATCCTCAGATATCACATCCTCACATATCAGGGGTTCATGCTGGGACTTGTAGTCCTTTACTATTGGGGGGGTCACATCCTTAGATATCAGGGGTTCATGCTGGGACTTGTAGTCCATCACTTTTGGGGGGAGTCACATCCTTAGATCTCAGGGGTTCATGCTGGGACTTGTAGTCCATCACTTTTTTGGAAGGTCACATCCTTAGATCTCATGGGTTCACGTTGGGACTTGTTGTCCATCACTTTTGGCAGATGTGACCCTCCCAAAAGTCAAGGACTGCAAGTCCCAGCATGAACCTAGATCTCAGGGCTTCATACCGGGACTTGCTTGCATTCCTTCAATTTGGGGGGGGGGGGGGGGTGGTCACATCCTTAGATTTTAGGGGTTCATGCTAGGACTTGTAGTCCTTCACTTTTGATGGGTTTGATCCCCCAAAAAGTGAAGGACTACAGGTCCCAGCATGCACCTCTCAGATCCAAAGATGTGACACCCCTCCCAACTAGTGAATAACTACAGCTCCCAGAATGAACCTGTGAAATCTATGGGGTCACACCCTTAGATCCCAAGAGTTCATGCTGGGACTTGTAGTCCTTTTAATTTTGGGGGTAGTCACATCCTCAGATATCACATCCTCAGATATCAGGGGTTCATGCTGGGACTTGTAGTGCTTTACTTTTGGGGGGGGAGTCACATTCTTAGATATCAGGGATTCATGCTGGGACTTGTAGTCCTTCACTTTGGGGGCGAATCACATCCTCACATATCAGGGATTTGATGCCCGAAAAAGTGAAGGACTACAGGTCCCAGCATGCACCTCTCAGATCCAAAGATGTGACACCCCCCCCCCCCCCAACTAGTGAAGAACTACAGCTCCCAGAATGAACCTGTGAAATCTATGGGGTCACACCCTTAGATCCCAGGAGTTCATGCTGGGACTTGTAGTGCTTTACTTTGGGGGGGGGGAGTCACATCCTCAGGTATCAGGGGTTCATGCTGGGACTTGTAGTCCTTCACTTTTTGGGGGGAGTCACATTCTTAGATATCACATATCAGGGGTTCATGCTGGGACTTGTAGTGCTTCACTTTTAGGGGGGGGGGAATTCACATCCTCTAATATCAGGGGTTCATACTGGGACTTGTAGTTCTTTACTTTGGGGGGGAGTCACATCCTTAGATATCACATCCTCACATATCAGGGGTTCATGCTGGGACTTGTAGTGCTTCAATTTTGGGGGGAAGTCACATCCTCTGATATCAGGGGTTCATACTGGGACTTGTAGTCCTTCACTTTTGGGGGGAGAGTCACATCCTTAGATATCACATCCTCACATATCAGAGGTTCATGCTGGGACTTGTAGTGCTTCACTTTTGGGGGGGGGGGAGTCACATCCTCAGATATCAGGGGTTCATGCTGGGACTTGTAGTTCATCATTTTGGGGATGTGAACCTCCCAAAAGTGAAGGACTGCAAGTCCCAGCATGAACTTCTCAGAGCTGAGGATGTGACACCCCAAACTAGTGAATTGGCCAAAACAAAAGTATCAAAAATATTTTTTTGGGAAGGGGGGTGCCCTTGAATGGCAGTTTGGAAATGTGGTCACCCTTTCTATAGTATCTTACAAAACCATAGTGTAGTGCAATTTCTAAAGGCTACAATCAGTCTTCATTAAAGATCTCTTACTTATAGCCAGAGCTTTTTTTCTCAGAAAATAGGTACAGGAACTCAACCACGACCCGTTCAGATTTCACAAACAGTAGAAGGGTCTTAAAAGGGCATTAAATACCAGAATTGCATTACATACAGCGTGCAGAGTTCAGGGGGTTACAAAGCTGTCACTTGCAAAGACAGAAACCAAACTTCTGTGTTCACAAGTGATTGTGGTGAGCGGGCACCAAAGGGTCTGAGCCAAAGGTGCTGGAACTGAGTTCCCCCAAGTTCCCCCAGAAAAAAAGCCCTGCTTATAGCCATACCCATATTGTTGCTGGAATATACTTTCTCCCTTTTCATCTACATTGAAATATTTTATAATACAATGAACAGCCTGGTATACCTTTATTTTCTAGGCAGAATGCCAGCACACAACACTTTCCAGTTCAGCTTTCAGGGCCACTTTAAACCTTTCCAAGTCCCCATAGTAGCAGTTGTCACTTGTCCCTGATTATCCAGCAGGAGCCGCCCCGGCCACGCCCCTTGCCCATGTCACCACGCCCCCCGGCTGACTCCTATCCCTCCATGTGCTATCAACCACGCCCCCTGCCCTGAGTCCTATAACCCCAGAGCTGAGCCGCGGGGCTGTCTCTTGCTCTGTTCTCAAGTTAGCTGCCCGATCTGATCGCTCAGCCATGTCCTCAGAGAAGATCTTCATAGAGGGGGAGACCTGCAAGGCTGATTGGCACAATGCATCTGCAGGGTACAATGAGGCTGATACCCACCTGGAGATCCTGGGCAAACCAGTCATGGAAAGGTGGGAGACCCCCTATATGCACAGCCTGGCTGGGGTAGCTGCTAGTAAAGGTAGGTATTTTGGTTTGGTGTATTCTTATTATTGTGTGTTCTAGTAATAGAACTTGCATTATCAAGCTGTAGAATGACATGTACTGTGCATGGCACTGTCTCTGCCACAGCTGTGTAATCAATTCGGAAGCAGTGATCAGATATCTTGACATCCAATTTCTGTTTAGTTTGAATCCTAGTCTTTTGACTAAAGTGTGTGTGTGTGTGTGTGTGTGTGTGTATATGTGTGTGTATATATATATATATATATATATATATATATATATATATATATATATATATATATATATATATATATATATATATATATATATATGAATGGTGCCTCTCCAAAAACATGCCACAAAAAAAAACACAGGTGCAGCAACTGTTGCTGTACTATGCTTAAAGGGGTTTATAAACCAGCGCCTTTTTTTTTTTTTTATCTTAATGCATTCTATGCTTTGAGGTGAAAAACCTATTGTAGTGCACCAGCTCTCCCATTTTACTCACCTGAGCTTGTTCGTTCCCACGTGCGCACACCCTCTCTGGCTGTTGTCTCGTCTCCTGATTGGATATATTATTGCAGCGTGGCCATTGGCTCCCACTGCTGTCAATCAAATCCAATGGTGCTGGGCAGAGCCGAGTCCTGTTGTCTATGTCTACGAAAGCGGGAGCGAGCCCGCACGGGTGTCCACGAAGGCTTCTCCGATAGGCATTTGAGAAGAGGAGGAGCCAGGAGTGCTGCAGAGGGACCCCATAAGAGGAGGATCTGTCCACTCTGCAAAACCAACTGCACAGAGGAGGTAAGTATGACATTTTTGTTAATTAAAAAAATATATAAAAACCCGAACCTTTACAATCACTTTAAGTGTGAATGGAGCCTAATGGGTTTAGTTAAGTTGTAATGCGTTGTTTAACCACTTCCTGCCTGGTCTATAGCAAAATGACAGCCGGGAAGTGGTTGTTATCCTGACTGGGCGTCATGACGTCCAGCAGCGTAGGCCGTGCTCATGCTCCCGTGGGGGCACGCAGTGCGGAGAGCGGTGGTGTTAGTCTGACACATCGCATCGCCTATCTCGATAAAGATAAAGATTTACCATGTGATCAGCTGTGTCCAAATCCGGCTGATAACAATGTAAACAGGAAGAGCCGCTTATCTGCTTTTCTTCACTCGCGTACAGATGCAAGTAGAGGAGAGCTGATCGGCTGCTCTCCTGGCAGCGGGGTCTGTGCTAATTATCAGTGCAGCTCTGCCCAGGACCACCAGGATGCTGCCTGGACAACAAGGTATATGCCAATAGGTGTCCATTAACCACTTAAGACCCGTACCTTTAGTCAGCTAAGGACCCGGCCAGGTTTTGCGATTCGGCACTGCGTCGCTTTAACAGACAATTGCGCAGTTGTGCGACGTACCTCCCAAACGTGGCGTCCTTTTTTTTTTTTTCCACAAATAGAGCTTTCTTTTGGTGGTATTTGATCACCTCTGCGGTTTTTACAAAAATAGAGCGACAATTTTGAAAGAAATGCAATATTTTTTACTTTTTGCTATAATAAATATCCCCCAACAATATATAAATTTTTTTTTTTTTCCCCTCAGTTTAGGCCGATACTTATTCTTCTTCCTATTTTTGGTAAAAAAAAAATCGCAATAAGCGTTTATCGGTTGGTTTGCGCAAAATTTATAGGGTTTTTTTTTTTACTACTAATGGTGGCGATCAGCATTTTTTTTTTTTTTGTGACTGCGACGTTATGGCGGGCACTTCGGACAATTTTGACACATTTTTGGGACAAGTGTGATTTTCACAGCAAAAAATGCATTTAAATTGCATTGTTTATTGTGAAAATGACATTTGCAGTTTGGGAGTTAATCACAAGGGGGCGCTGAAGGGGTTATGTGTTCCCTAATGTGTGTTTACAACTGTAGGGGGGTGTGGCTGTAGGTGTGACGTCATCGATTTTTGTCTCCCTATAAAAGGATCACGCGATCAATGACGCCGCCACAGTTCTTCAGCTCTGGGGACCGATCGCCAGACTCCAGCGGCGATCGGGTCCGTGAGTCCCGCGGTCCCGGAGCTTTGGACCGGGTCACGGGAGTGCGCCCGCGACCCACGGCTGGGTACTAGTACAGGACGTACCTGTACGTACATGTGCCATTCTGCCGACGTATATGTGCAGGAGGCGGTCCTTAAGTGGTTAATAATGCCTATAAGCGCCAGCCATCTGTGCCACCTTATTAGTGCAGCTTATCAGTCAAGGAGAACTTGCTTTTTTTTTTACAAAGGTTACAAAGAAACTATTATATTTTTATTTGTTTAGCCAAGAATAAAAACCGCCAATAGAAGGCTCTAAATACCACCAATAGAAGGCTCTAAATACCACCAATAGAAGGCTCTAAATACCACCAATAGAAGGCTCTAAATACCACCAATAGAAGGCTCTAAATACCACCAATAGAAGGCTCTAAATACCACCAATAGAAGGCTCTAAATACCACCAATAGAAGGCTCTTGGTATTTTCTTTGCCGAAATAACACTGTGTGCGAGATCCCTAGAGTTCAGTGGAAGCTAGGGGGTTCTTTGAGGACAATGGAGGACTGGTCCCTCATACAGTGATGTATGCCAGTGTAACGGTGGCCACCGTTGTGAGGGCTCACCTTCACCCTGGCCACAAAAGCAAGGGATTGTACAATGTTTAGTGTTTCCTTTCTGGAAGTAGGCTTTAAGTAAACTTGGTTCTTTTAGACAAAGTTATCAATTACCTACTAATGGTGCTAATGTATGCAAGACACAGATATGATCATTTTCATTGGGTTTTTTCAAGGATTCCTTCCTAATAAAAGGATAAGAGATGGTATTCTAGATGGACAGGCTTGCTCTCCAGCAATGTGTTGGGTGTCTCAGAATAGCTGTTTTGTATGTTACGTTTGGTGACAGCTGGATGCTAGAAGGAAGGCACTAGGCATGCATGCTTTTTTTAGTCCTTCTGTAGCTGAATAGCTTTTTGTGTAGTGACTCCAAGTATGGAACAAGTAATTGTACAGCCTTAGTGGTCTCTCCTGAATTGCTGGGCAATCTGCTGCCATGTCTGGAGGAGAGCACTGCTGACAATACTACGCCAAATTAAACAAGTCGCGTTTAAAAAAATGATATTCTGGCCAGAGTGACGGGACCTGCTTCAGTTGACGCTTGTCAATGCCTCACTTTGTGGTTTTTGAATGCGCAACTTTTGGCGTTTGTTTCAATGCCAGATGCACAAACGAGCAACAATGCCTTCTTTTCAGGTGGTCATTTTCATGTCCACCAACATGCTACATTTTACAAGTGTGTTGATCCCTTTTAGAAATGATCTCTTAAAAAGCATGGAAACGGACATGTTAAAAGTATTGTGCATTGTTGTGCCCCATGGGAATGCGCACAATTTTGCTTGCGTTCCTGCGTCGCATAAGTGTGAACAGAATCTGAGTACATACTACTGCAACTGATAACCCTGGAGCTCCCTAATTGGAGAGACAATGGTTGGACACAATACTGGGAATATTTGACAGTAATTCATTGGGTCATGCCAGACTAAAAGCATTCCAGTGTCTTCTTTATCTTAAACAGTGGCTCTCAACCTCAAGTATTCCCAACAAGCCATGTTTTGGGAACTTCCCTTAGATAAAATGTCTCATCAATACCATGTCATGAATATTGATTTACCCACCTCCCCATCCGCGCTATAGCCGAAAGACTACAGTGCTGGCCTTAATTGCCAGAAGGGCATCCATGTACGTCGTCCTGTGCATGCGCTGCCTGCGCGCCCTGTGATCAGTCAATGACAGCTGATCACATGATGCAAACAGAAGATTGGTAATCGGCTTACCCCCCCCCCCCCCCACACTGACAGCATGAGGAGAAAAAAATGACATTGGTCCCACTTAGAGCCACTGAGCCGCTTCATCTGTACCCACCAGTGCCACCTCTCAGTGCAGCCTCATCAGTGCACATCAACAAAGGAGAAAAATTACCTGGTCTTCTTCTTTCAAATTCTTTCTTTTTTTTTTTTTAAGTGTATTTTTGTGCGTGAACTCGAGAGAGGAGCCGGACTGCAGGAGTTGGGAGTAGGCAGACCCTCCCCCCAGAGGCAATCTGCCATCCTTCTCCATGCCCCCGGGTGGCAATGGCGGGTGTGAGGGAGGACCTCCCACTCACCCTGCCCTACCTGCTCCGCTTGGGAGCCCGACGGGGCAGAGGGACTCCCCCTATGAGGAAGTGAGGGGGTCTAGCCCGCTCAGCCAGCCCTGTAGGTCCTTCGTCTCTCTTTTTTAGGAGACCGCATGGCCAAAGTGCGTGCGTGTTAAACCAATTTCATGTGCGTGCAAGTGTGGTGGTTTTTGTGGCGGGGGGGGGGGGGGGTGGGTGTACTAAGCACAGGCTTACCCTGCATAGCACACCCACCGGGAGCCGGGCTGAGACCACCAAACTCCATTCACATGTAGCCGAGACAGGGATCCGAAACCCTTGGCTGCAGAGGTGAACGGCTTATCAGCGCAGTGCCAATCACGTTGAGCCACCACAGCTCCCACAAATTCTTTATTTAGACAAAGGTATCCAACAAAACGTTTCCTCTGAAATATTTTGCTTTACTGTCACCACTCTAAAGAAAAAATTGATTACCTGCTGTAGTAAGTATTGTATTACCTTTGGTTGTAAATTGATTGCTTTAACCTGTCTCTTCAATTTAGGAGGACGAGTGCTAGAGATTGGCTTTGGCATGGCAATAGCAGCCACTAAGGTGGAAGCGTATAATATAGAAGAACACTGGATTATAGAATGCAATGATGGGGTATTCGAGCGGTTACAGGAATGGGCCAAACTCCAAAAACATAAGGTAAAGTCAAAGAAATATGACTTCTATGAGCAAGTAGGAATTGTGGCCACCTAATTCATATTTAAGAGGTCCCATCTTTGTTCATCTAGTTAATATTTCTGTGCTTGGATAATGCTAAATTATTATAAAAATAAATTAATTGCGTACATTGGAAAATCATTAATGGGATCTGCATGGGGAAGTTCTCCCAAGAACATGCCTCCCACATGCCCCCTGTGTCTGTAATCACTGTGGGACACAGCAGATCACAGATCGGGGCCAATCACAGCGGCCCTTTACAATGTGATAAGCAGTGTCCAATCACAGCTGGTCAAATGTAAACGGTGTTGCTGGTTGTTGGCTCTTCTTTTCCCACACAGATGGCATGAAAGGACAGTCATTTCACACAAAGGAAGCAATACAAAGAATTCGTTCTCGTACATGGTACAGAAGACACCTATGAGTAATATGAAGTGTTGGAGTAACAAGCGATTTGAGGAGACTGTCACTAGGGGGAAAAGAGGGAAGTGTGTATAGTAACATACAAAAGCTTGTCACCGTTAAAATGCCAGTATTCTGACCTATCTGGGCAGTGACAAAGCCTGTGCCAAGTCCGGCTCCCACACATTTCTATAGGCTCATCACTATGGCAGGTAGCCGTACTGATTGTTTGTGGGGTTGTACAGTCCCATGTGTATTTCTACCAACCACCCTGATTCCACCCCCTAACCATCTGACCAATCATGATGGCAAATAGGGTTGTCCCGATATCGGTATCGGGAACGATACCGAGTATTTGTGGGAGTACTCGTACTCCCGCAAATACCGCCGATACCAAAATAGAATACTTTTTTTTTTTTTCGTTAAAACGAGCAGGCTGCTGAGTGCTGAGCGTTAGAACGGGAGCTTAGGAGGGGTGGCGACTGGCGAGCGATCATCCTATTCCTAATTGGTTGCGGCATTTTAGAAGGGGATGGAGCGAGCGGCAGCGACATCCTAATTGGTTGGTGGCACTGGCACTGTGTATGTGACTGTGTTCTGAACTTCCTGGTAAGCGGGCGTAATAGCGGCAGCTGACAAGGGGTGGACACTGAATAGAGCGGCGGCAAAACATTGGGAGGTATGTCTGACATTTTTTTAACTCGCCTCGCTCGAGCGTGCATACTGGGGGCGGAGAGCAGCAGCAGCTGAGGGGTGGAGAGAGCGCCAAAGAGCAGCCAATTGTTAGTTTTCCTCCTCGCCTCGTGCTGCTTAATTATGAGTGGGGGAGGAGAGTGGGCGGAGAGAGGGAGGAGAACAGGACCAGGACGAACATCATAGCAGCAGTCAGCCCTCGCCAGCAAGTAAGATTTAATGTAGAATTGTAAAGACTAGAGAGTGAGACAGTGATAAATAAGCTGAATGAATTGAATAGGAATACCGAGTGTCTAGTAATACAGTAGTGCACACAGAGGCAAGCTATGTGTAGTTGGTTGCCTTGCCACAGCCAGAAGTTGTCAGTCACTGCACTGCATTATATGGGGGACCATACATGGCTGCAATATGTGGGGGACCATAAATGGTTGCAATATGTGGGGGACCATACATGGCTGCAATATGTGGGGGACCATACATGGCTGCAATATGTGGGGGACCATACATGGCTGCAATATGTGGGGGACCATACATGGCTGCAATATGTGGGGGACCATACATGGCTGCAATATGTGGGGGACCATACATGGCTGCAATATGTGGGGGGACATGGCTGCAATATGTGGGGGGACATGGCTGCATTTGGGGACACGTAAAAAAAAGTATCGGTATTCGGTATCGGCGACTACTTGAAAAAAAGTATCGGTACTTGTATTCGGTCCTAAAAAAGTGGTATCGGGACAACCCTAGCAAATAAAACCAGGAAACTGAAAACTTCTGTTCCAGGATCTGAAAAATAAACAAAGCCAGCAGAAAAAATATTTTTTGGATCAACTTTATTGAACGCCATCCCTTGTGATAGCGTGGATCATGCTGGGCCCTTTTTATGAAGAGATCTAGGGTCTGAGATCCCAGATCTCTCCTGGCTTCCAAAGCATCTGATCAAACCTAGATTGGTTTGATCTGATGCTTTCACAAGCTGGTAACGGCTTGGGATTACATTTAGTCCGAAACCAGAATTGACTAAATCCTCATAGCTTCTGGTTTCTGACACCCCACAGTAGGAGAAACAAAATCTGTTCCCCTCCCTGTATCCCAGGAACCTGATGCAGCCATTTGCATCCTTACTGGGCCCCCTGCCAGCCTGGTAAAGGCGCCTGTAGCAGTAATCCAGCAGCAATATAGCCCCTCAGATTACTTTGTGGGGAATTGTCTGCTTAGAAAAACGATACGATACTCTCATGCTCCCTAAAAGTACATTGTACATGTACGAACTGGCTACAAGTGGATATAAAAGATGACATCCATTGGCAGATGACTGTTCATTATTGCTGGGTATTTTATTAGAGCCAGAGAGAAGAAAAATGGAGGGTGTCTGGGGATAGGGGCTTCTGGTCTATAGGTCCAGGCAACCCGCAGACATTAACCAGAGGTTATCAGTTTATGTGAATAGTGGAATTGGGTAGAAGCCAGAGTCTACCATTGCAGTTTATCCACAGGGAACTATAGCGTGTGCGTTAAAAAAAAACAAAAAACTTTCCTATCCACCGCTCCCTCTCAAAACTAGCTGGCCTAGGAATTTAGGACTCCCATACACATCAGCCTGATCTAATTCCCCCCCTTACCTCTGTTGGTGTGTGTGTGTGTGTGTGTATATAGACTGGCCATATGATCTGACACTTGAGGCTGTCATATTCTATGACTTCTGTGAGGCAAATCATGTGATTAACCTTGGCAGGTATTAGTTCTACCAAAATAGGGGGTGGGATCAGGCCCGTCGCTACAGGACAGGCAAAACAAACAATTGCTTGGGGCCCCCAACTTCCGCTTCCCAGGCTGTAGCGTGGCCGAGCTCTTCTTCCTTTCTTCCTTCCTTCCTTCCTTCTTTCCTTCTGGAGTCCTGTCAGTCTGGCCGGGTACCGCGCGCGGTACAGGAGATTTCCTTTCCTGTTCCCGGCCGGACTGACAGGAAGTGCACACTGAGTGCTCACTTCCTGTCAGTCCGGCTGGGAACACAGAAAACTGAATCTCCTGTACCACGCGGTACCTGGCCCAGGCACTATCTGATAGGGGGCTGGGGACCCATAATGATAGAACACCGGACTGACAGCAAGAAGAGGAGTTTGGCGTACAGCAGCAGCCTACAGGGAAGATGTGGAGGTGAGATTAGAAAAACATAGGGACAAGGGAGTGGGGGGGAGAAAGAACATGGGTTTAAATAATTGTAGCGCTAATGTAGGCTTTGCGTGCGGGGGGGGTGCTTGGGGGGGACGACGACGACATTCCTTCAAACGACCCTGGGTGGGATATTTAGGTGCAGGTGTGAGGCGAACCATCCACCATGTTCTACCAACCTTCAGGGCAGTATGTGCCCAAGGATGAATGCCTGGAATATAGACCTCTTGCATTGTGGGCAATTGTCCTACGTGGTGTGCCATTCAGCCCTGTCCTTGTGGGCTGAACAAGAGAAATGGATCCCCCCACTAAGCGGCGCTACTAGAGTAATATCAGCTGTTAGCTATTTTATTCAATGGCTGCTGAATACTTGAACTGTGCTATCTATCTGAAGTGGCTCCTTTGCTAAGTCAATTGAAAAAATTGACTTTTTTTTTGAACAGGGGGGTGAATGACAGGGTCACCCACAGCTTAAATTCCTGCTGAATCGGCCAAAAATTTGAGCAGTCTATGGCCCGCTTTAAACGCAGTGTGATTGTTAAAAGGACTAAAGATAAGCTCAGCAACCCAGCGTGCATATGGTAGACTCACATGTTTATGGAGTGAGATTGTAGAAGGTCACAGTGTAGAAATAAGTGAGAACCTGGGTTCATGGATTCAGGTATAAATAGGAAATGCTAACAGGATCATGTTTGTATCTAGAGTCAACAGAATACGACCAAAGGGCAATAACAGTAGGTGTAAGGGAAGAGTAAGCTAAGCTGCGGAGTAGGAAATGCACGATCAGCAAAGAAAGAAATATCTTGCATGCAGTAGAAAAGTAGAGCATTAGTACAAGCTTAAAGTTATTGTAAAGGCAGAAAGGGGGGTGTGTTTTTTGTATTCTATTTGCCTAGGTGGATGCTGCATCTGTCCCCCAGCACCTCCCAACACTGAGAACGGAGCGAGCAAACACCGCTGATGGCTCGGTTCTAACCACTCTGTGAACAAGAGAGCTGCTGACTATCAGTCAGCAGCTCTTGGCTCTACTCCCCCACACTATCTGGAGCGCTGGGCTGTGGAGAGGGGAGGAGCAACTGGCTCTGCCTCTCAGCGGCTTGCTGAGAGGCTGTGCCGGTCCAGGGATCTTGGTTGTGATGAATGTCAATTGCAGCCAGTGAGAAGGGAGCGTGGGGTGGGGCTGAACCGTGCTCTGTGTCAATGGGACAAACAGCTGGCTTGGGAGTAAGTGTGCACGAGTGCCCCTATAACAAGTTGCTATGGTGGGTACTTGATTGGGGGGGGCAGTAGTGTCGGCAGGGGACCCAAGCGGATTGGGGCCAGTCTGTACAAAACCATTGCACAGAGCAGGTAAGTATGACATGTTTGTTATTTAAAAAAAAAAAAGTTTCCCTATAGACACAACAGGGAGTGAGAGCCTCTAAAGTGAGATAAATCCTAGATATTTGTCACTAGAACAAGTAATCTCCTCCCTTATTTCTGTTATGGGGACAACTTAAAATTTTGGATTATCCCTCACTTTGAGACCCAGTAGGGATCGCAAAATATCAACCCAACGGGGGTTCTAACCACTTTATCCAGAACTAAAGCTTTTATTTTTTATTTTTAGATCCTTTAATGAATGTGCCCTCAAAATGGGCACACGTAAAGGATAATGTGTAAAATTAAATTTAGATGAACTCTGCTTCTGCTACACAGCATAGCCTTGTCCGGCAGTGCAAGGGAATTGATTTTTCCCAGGCCCTCCATAGAGGAAACGCGCATTCTGCTGAATCTATTCGCTTCGGAGCTTTACAAAGTCCTGTGTGAAAACCATTTGGAGCCTACAGTTACCACGTCCCTGAACTAACTGGCTATAGTTGCAACACCTAAGTAATCTTAAGGAATCTAAAGGCCATGGCTGGGCTATAGTCAACTGTCTGTACTGCTTGCCTTCTGGTAAGCTGCTTATTTATCTGGTGGAGGGTGCACCTTTGTATTTACGTCACTTGGTGGTGTGGATCGTAGAAGTTTCCTGCCTGGGACTAATCTACCCCTATATAGACACCTTACTGAACATATATTGATTTATGAACTTTGGTCATCGCCGTTTCAGAATCTGCTTATTTAACTTTTTAATTTTGGCGCGGCTTTTTTCTTTTATTTTCACATTGTGTATCGCACGCCAGCTGCTGCCTGTAGCTCTGAAGGGGGGGGGCGCAATAGCGAGGTTTTTTGTTTTCTAATTGCTTTTTCTCTGCTGCAGTTGCCCTGACTCTTGTGTATTGTGGTTAAGCAATACACTTTGGTCACCGTTTTGGGTTCAATAAAGGTTTATTGAGTTTTTAAGGCAGCATAAACAAAATAATTAAATTTTTCGACCGAGCGTCCAACAAAGGGCGACCCGGGCAGAAGAACGTGGAACATATACAATCCGTAGTGCAAAAATAAAAGTGGTACAAACAGTTACTGCAATGAGGGTTGGGTATAGGGAGTGTCAATGTTTACAAGGCTCGTCCACAAACTGCGAGGGCCTCCTCCGACCTGGACGCCCCAATGGGATCCAGCTGCGCTCAGGGGAGTACGGGAGGTCAAACTCCCTCAGTTAGGCAGGTAATGTGGACACCCATATTTAATCATACCTCGTGCAATGAATTTACAAGAGCAATAATAATAAAACACAGAAGTAACTGGTCATATAAAAAGGTCAGATTGTGCAAAAATAAAACTAGAGACCGGCTGGAGAGAGCCAGCCGGAAGGAATAACGAAAAGAAGGGAGTAGAGAAGAGAGAAGACCTGATACGGAAAAAGAAAAGGGAAAAATGGGGGGGGGGGGGGAGGCAACAGGGTGAAGGGAGTGGTGTACTCCCCTCTCGTCAGGAGTACACCATTTTGTCCCGCGTAAATTCAGCTAGAGGCAGTTTGAGTAAAAATAAAACAAACTTTTACTAGCCACCAATCTCAGCCAGCGGTTGGTCACCGTTTTGAATAAAGGAGCAGCTGCAACCTAAAAAGCTGGGCCCCCTGCTCTCTCCTACTTTCAGCAAAATCCTTATCAGCTCATATGCAAGTACCACACATGATTGGCTCTATTGTCCCTCCCCCTCCAAGTCCTACTGTTTAGCAAAAATGCACAGCTAACCTTTTTAGGTCTTCTTTTTATTTATTTTTTAGATTGTCCCACTGAAGGGGCTTTGGGAAGATGTAGTGCCAACATTACCAGATGGACACTTTGATGGTAAGTTACTTTGAAACCTTTTTTACTGGACAACATGCAGTATGTGTCAATGCTTTTAACCACTTGAAGACAGAGCTTGTTGTGAACCACTGCCCTAGGGAATAAAATGGCGATTGTCGCAATCTTTATGTTGCACAGTGTTTTTTAATTAAAGTGCATTTTTCCCAAAAAATAAACACAATATATCCCAATTTTATCTTTTTTTTTTTTTTTTGTAAAATATAAAAGATGTTACTCCAAGTAAATAAATGCTTAACATGTCATGCTTTTAAAATTGTGCACACTCATGGAATAGTGACAAACTATGGTATTATGTTATAGAGGAGGTCTAGTGCTTGAATTATTGCTCTCGCTCGAACAGTCGTGGCCATACCTTACACGTGTGGTGCGTTCACAGTTTACATGTGTGTGTGTGCACGGCCTACGTACGAGTTCTTTTCTGTTTCAAGCACGGAGGAATGGGTGTTCTTTACTTTTTTTTTTTTTTTTTTTCTTTAAATCTCTTTTACAAGGAATGTAAATGGCCCTTGTAATAGACATAAGGATGACAGGTTCTCTTTATGGATAGATCTGGGGTCAAGACACCACATTTCTCCTTTACTATTTAAAAAAAAAAAGATTTTTATTTTTGTTCGCTATATTACACACACCCTTCCACCCGGAACTGGAAGGGATGTCACTCCAGTCCTCCAAGCCCATAGAGGGTAATCTAAGACAATCTAGTCTTTTATCATCTTACTATCGGATCATTTTTCGCATGTGTATTGCGGTTCAAAGTGACCCAAAACAATATCCTTGTTGTTCAAAATGATCCATACATTGCCCCGGTTTAATGGCCCTGTAACCTGTTTTTTTTTTATTAGTTACTGTGTATTTCTGAGTTCCCTAAACCTCCTATTTTTCCCACTCTTTGGGAAGAGCAGTGCTCATTAAATGCAGTTATGTACTGCTCTATGCACGCTACAAATCCCATAGTCCCTAGTCTACCTCAGGTGTGAGCAAGAGAGGGGTATCTCTGCTCCCACATACAATGGGACCATGGAGCATGAACATAGCCACCCTCTAATGGGAAGTTGGATAACAGCAGCAAAAAATAAAAAACATTGGAGGAGGCTTCGAGCAATAGAAGGTTATGAGTTGGTAATACATACTTTGAATACTTGAATAAAGTTTTTTTATTTTTTTAGTGTCACTTTAATTTTTTTTTATTCTCTGTTTAGGAATTCTGTATGACACATACCCACTCTCTGAAGAGACCTGGCATACACATCAGTTCAACTTTATTAAGGTAATTTTATGTACATTCTTATGCCGCGTACACACGGTCGTTTTTTGCGATGAAAAAAAACGACGTTTTTTAAAACTTAATTTAAATTGATCGTGTGTGGGCAAAACGTCGTTTTTTTGTCTTCAAAAAAACGACCAAAAAAAGATTCCAACATGTTTGAATTTTTTGTGTCGTTTTTCAAAACGTCGTTTTTTGTTTCACAAAAAGTCACCGTGTGTAGCAAAAACATCGTTCAAAACGACGTTTTTCAACCCGCGCATGCCCAGAAGCTAGTTATGAAGCGAGCTTCAATGGAAAAGAGTGGTGAACGTAACCTTGCTTTTTGTGAAAAAACGATGGTGTGTATGCAAAATTGTCTTTGAAAAGTGACGTTTCAAAAACGTCGTTTTTTACTTCACAGAAAACGTTGTTTTTTTTCATCGCAAAAAACGACCGTGTGTACGCGGCATAAGGGTGAATGATGATATATAATAAGCTACTGACATTTTTAGATTTTTTATTTTTTTTCCTTATGTTTGAATATATTACACAGAAGATGTACAATGAGCGTAATGACTTGTATGCAAGTCCTTACAAGGCAAATTTTTTTAATTGTTTTCACCTCTTTAGGAACACCACTTCAGGCAAACACGGATGGACTTTCACTGAATCCCATTTTGTGTGTGTGTTGTGGGAAAAGAAAAAAAGCAGCCCCAATCTTGGGTCCCTTGCCAGCACTCTGGGCTCCACCTCTGTGGTGAGTGCTCCCGCTGCTGTCAGTCAATGCTCGCAGCCAGTGAGGAGGGAGCAGAGTGGAGGGCAGGACTGAGGGTGTGGAGCCCAGAGTACTAGCAAGGGATCCAAGGAGGATCGAGGCTGGTCTGTGCAAAAGTAGTGCACAGAGCAGGTAAGTATATATTTAACCACTTGCTTACTGGGCACATATACCCCCCCCCCCCCCCCTTCCTGTCCAAGTGAAATTTCAGCTTTCGGCGCTGCGTCGCTTTAACTGACAATTGTGCGGTCATGCAACGTGGCTCCCAAACAAAATTGCCTTTTTTTTCCCCCACAAATAGAGCTTTCTTTTTGGTGGTATTTGATCACCTCTGCAGTTATTTTTTGTGCTATAAACAAAAAAGAGCGATAATTTTGAAAGAAAAAACACTAATTTTTACTATAATAAATATCCAAATTTAGAGAATTTTTTTTTTCTCAGTTTAGGCCAATATGTATTCTACATATTTTTGTTAAAAAGAAATCGCAATTAGTGTATAGTGATTAAAATGTGTCAAAAATCACAATGTAAAGTATATTGTAAAAATAGTACACATTAACAGCGCTACTTCAAGTTACAATTAGCTCAGAAGAAAAAATATGTTTCCATATCCTGCTATAAATAAATCTTATTACCCTGCTTAAGACGCACGTAATTAAAAATAGAGAAAACGGATAAAAAATGAATGATAAAAACGGTCCTCAATAGGTTATCTGACGCACTACGGAGGAGGTGTATATCATTAGTATAGTCAATGATAATCCATTCACTTAATCATGGAAAGGGATCTCATCAGCTAGCGTTCATCTGAAATAGATCTATGAGTTGACACGTCGGGATCCCCAATAGGGTCCTCACTCACCAGATAGCTGACATCAATGGGCAAAGAACAAGCTCTCTCAGGGTGGTGATGCAGGTCAGCTGGATTTCTCCTACGTTAATCTGCTTCCTCCTGGCTGGCTCTGGTGTCTCAAGGTTAATTTCATATGGAGATGTAATCGTGCAAGAGAAGAGGGAGACTCCACATAATGTAAAAACGTTTTATTAGGTAAAAATACACGCTCCTTCAAAGTTAAGCTTACATCAATAAAAGAAATAGCAGCGCCTGTCACAATGCGTAAGCTGGGCAGCTTTCACTCGTATTAGATCGTAGGGATTCCTCCTAACTCGGTGTGTCCTGGGATACTGCACAGCTGATTGGACGGTTGGGTCACGTGGCCACGCACTGACGCGTTCCGTGATTGGTTGCATGTCTTCAGAGGGCGTGGCCACGTGTGGTGATGCAACCCTATATATAGCGCCGCTTGAATAAGCTGCCCGTCCCTTACCTGACGCCGGCTCATTTGTTACTAAGCAACGGGGACGCTCTCTGTGTTTATACAGACAGCTGATCCTACGTTTATTCACGCTGCTCACGCAGCTAGTGACGCACACAGCCCACTCAATTTGTATTGTTATACAGCGTGCCTGCTCTCAGTGGTCAGATTGCATAGTGCATGTTTAAAGCAATCGACATCTCATTACAGAAAGTTATTACACTGCTTGCCTGCGCTCACAGTGGTTAGATTACATAGTACATGTTTCTCGCAGCTGACGTCTCATTACAGAGAAACCAAACATTACAAATATAGTCCTATATTAATATAAAAAGAATATCTAAATCTTGACAAACGTTTTTCTAGGTACTACTCTGTCATAGAGATAAAACCCTTACTGGGTTAGGACTATATTAATAGTATGGAGGAAACTAATACCTCAAAGAATATGTCAAAAAAGATTACTATATATACCGTCTGATTACATAAGTTTACAAATTACCGGTATGTATGTCATAAAAACGAATGTAAATGTTTATGAAGTAAAATATATCAATATTAATTATTTACTGTTTAGAGGCGCTCAAACAGCTCCTATCATCTGTACCAACAAAAAAGCTCTCAATGATTGTCAGATTAAATATAATTATAATTCTAAATAAAAAAGGCCTAAACTAGGTCTAATTGTTATCCTCTCATATAATAACAGTATAAAAACGTATACACTGGGCTATTGAGATGTCAAATAATGACATATAGCAGGAACTTGACGTAATAAATAAATACTGTTAATTGTTTTAATGGTTACTAATAAAACAATTTAACGTCCAGCTCAATGTTTAAGCCCTTAGGGCTTAAAGTATTGGTTAAAAAGATCCATTTTGTTTCTGCTTTGGATATTTCCCTTACCATGTTAGCTTCTCTCCATTTCGATTGGACTAAAATTTTGGGGAGTTGATAAGATGCAATTGGATCTTGATTATGTTTATTGAGGAAATGTAGGGATATGCTATGTTCCTCATAGCCTGTCTTTTTTGTGTGTGTGTGTATATATTTGTGTGTGTATAATATATATATATATATATACATGGACATTCCAAAGCGTAAACTACGTGTAGAGGCACAAGTTATACATTCATTAATTTGGAATTGTCTACAATTCGCAGTGGAGGTGAAACTGGTAAGACCTCGCATGTGGATGGATACCTGCTGACATGCTTTACAACGTCTGCATGCATAGAACCCCTTTCGTTCCCAAAACATCTGTGGGGGTTTGGGCTGGTTCAAAACCTTTTTAATGACTTGATCTCCAAAAGATGGAGTTTTCCTATAAATAAAGCATGGTACTTCTGGTAGTGCCGGTTGGAGAGTTTTTTTATCCATTAATAGGATGTTCCAATGTTTTCTGAAGATGTTCTCCACTTCCTTATACTGTTAGTGATATTGGGATATGAAACCCCATTCATGTTTCTGATTGGGACCTTTAAACTGTGGTTGAAGTAAAGCTTGCTGGGTATTTTTCCCTGATACGTTCTAATAATTCATTATTGTATCCCTTCTCAATGAAGCGTTTTTTGATTATAGATGATTGGGTGATATAATCATCATAGTGGGTACAGTTTCGACGGATCTGCATGAACTGACCCTTTGGTATATTCCGCAGCCAATTAGGGTGGTGCCCACTTTGTACTGGGATATAACTGTTCCTATCTGTATTTTTAAAATAGGTTTTAGTTATAAGCTTATCCTCACCCTTCATGACCAGAACATCAAGGTAGTGAATTTCTTTGCTATCCCAATTAAACTCTAGTTTAATGTTAGTATTGGTATTTTAACCATATAGAAAAATCCTTTGAGGATTCTTCAGACCCCTGCCATATTATGAACATCTATATACCTAGTGTAAAAGGTCGGTTCCTTTCTTCTGTTTTTCTAGATCCATTTATCCTCCCACTCGCTCATAAAGGGGTTTGCTAAGCTTGGAGCGAACTTAGCCCCCATAGCTACTCCGTTTTTTGGGGTATAAAACTCTCCTGCATACCAGAAATAATTATGGGGATTCCTGCGGGGAATAGGTGTTCCTAAGACAAGGCATAGTTGATTGACGTGCTGGTAAAGCGCGTCACGCCTTCCGAAAATACCCAAAGTGACACTCGGCTGTTTACTGCGCTATACTGCGCCTGCCATGTAGAGCTGGCTGCGCAGGCGCTGTAAATTGCCGAGTGTCACTTTGGGTATTTTGGGAAGGCGTGACGCGCTTTACCAGCACGTCAATCAACTACGCCTTGTCTTAGAAACTCCTATTCCCCGCAGGAATCCCTGAACGGAGCTGGATAAGAAGCACGATAAAACGATAAGTACAGGAAAAAAAACGGCATACTGCCGATGTCGGCAGTATGCTGGATCTAATGGTAGATAGTTGATTTAGGGTGAACCCCTGCTTTAATGTTGATTGAGAGTGTTTAGCTCCACTTTTATGTACAAGTGTTCTCATTCTGTTTGTAGATTTTCATACAGGTGGACACCTTTTTGTTCAAGATGCTGATTTACAGTGCTGCTCTTAGAACTTGGTTCTAGTCATTGCTTTGCTGTATATTTACTAGCTTGGCCAATTTTATGAATTTCTGCAGAGTCATGCACATCGCCTTCTCAAGCCAGGAGGTGTCCTCACATACTGTAACCTGACGTCTTGGGGGGAGTTACTGAAGACCAAATACACAGACATTGAAAAAATGTTCCAGGTAAAGCAATAAATACTATTTTACTACTGTGTAACCTCAAATGCTGACATGTCTAGATTTAAAATGCATATAATATGGAGCCAGGTCACAATTGTGGGCTTTGCTTGGGGCAGTTGATAAGGCAGTGCAACCACTCCTGTTTTACTGGACCCAGACCCATCAGCAAAACGGAGGGCCCAGGGCCACTTTATTCAATGAATTTTACTAGGCCACACCCCCCCCCCCCACACTTGTATTTGCTTACCAGAGCTAAAATTACATTTCCCTGTGCCCCATCGGGTCAACAGAGGGGCCCATGAGGTGGGAACAGAAGATAGACTTTTTCTTTTTTGGGGTGTAGGCAGATAAACTTGGTGCTGCTGTCCCCCTGCACCCTTAGCGGGATGGGCCCCCATTATTTCTAACAGCAGCCCTGGCTGTGCTACCTTCTTTGTAAAAAGAAGAAAAAAAAAGCTTGGCTTTGTTCCTGCTTTAGGCCCACAGAAATCAATGATGACACATGAACATGCATGTAGGATGTGTAGAATGCCTAAAGTGTTTAAAGCCCCTGGGAATATGGCTATAAGCCTACATTTTTTGTAGAATGGGAAAAACGCATAAAATGCATTTGAAAAATGCACCTCAACACACCCTGAAATGTGTTTAAACATAAATAGAAATGCAAATGTTTGAAACTAACCTAGTTTTGTTGCTCGAACTAAAGTTAAATACTTCTGCGCATTGTCACTGTACTATACATTCCCAATACATTTCTATTTCTAATTCATGAGTTTTATAATCCACATAAAATGTTTGTTCCTTTTTTTGCTTCTCTCATCATAACCCTCTGGTTTTACTAACCAATTCAGCTCTTTGAAATGACTACAGACTTGCATCGCTTTCCTCTTATGGTTATAGGAAACACAAATACCTCGGCTTCTGGAAGCTGGATTCAAGACTGAAAATATCAGCACCACAGTAATGGACCTAATCCCTCCTGAAGAATGTAGATACTACGCCTTCCCCAAGATGATCACACCCACTATTCTAAAGGCCTGAGAAGACCTCCTCTCTACCCCACACTGCCAGCCAGTTGCACTCACTGACAAACTAGGATTCAGCATTTTAGAATGGGAAGTGTCCCCTTTTAGGCCTCATTCACACATAGCCGACTCCGTCGCAGTCCGTTCCGACGAAGTCCGCCAGCTCAGCGGGAGATCAGTCCGCAGATCTCCGCTGAGCCGACGGATGAAAAGCTCCGCTCTGCTCACTGAGCGGGGAGGAGCTTGTTGAGCCCCGCTGTCCTCTATGAGCGATCTGATGAAAACAGACAGCATGTCCGTTTTCATCAGATCTTACCCGATCCGATCCGCATGGACGGATGGGGACGTGAGTCCCCATACGTTTGTTTTTAGCGGGTCGGATGTCAGCGGACATGTCTCCGCTGACATCCGACGCTCCATAGACATGCATGGAGCCCCCGTTCAGGTCCGCCTGAAAAACTGACAGACGGACCTGAACGGATCCATGTGTGAATGAGGCCTTAAACGTAGGGGACAGTTCAGTCGTTTTTAGTGAGTTGACAGCCCCTGGATTTACACCCAGTATTAAAAGACCTAAAATTACACTACAGTGCAGCTTACTGTTTGCAAGCAGACTTTTTGCACTCTAGATATTTTATCATAATGTGAATTTTATTTGGCATGAATGCACAATAAAGTTATTTGCTTTAAATTCTAGTTTGTCCTGTGTGTGTGTGTGTGTGTGTGTGTGTGTGTGTGTGTTTTTTAAAAACTTCTTTGACCAAAACTTAACAAGAATTTTGAAATGTTGGTACGTTTTTCAAATCGCATACTCACCACTTTCCCCTGAAAGATCGCCCGACACTTTTTGGTGTTTGATCTAGTGTCCCCATGCAAATACTGGCCTAAAGCGCTAATATTGACATATTCAGGGAGGTCTGTTTTCTCACCACCAGTGCTCAGAAGGAACTATTGGAAAGTAGCAGAGGTTTATGTGCAAACAACCTCTAATCATTGACCCTCTTCCCAAGGCCAGGCCTTATATCTCTCACATACATGTAAAAATCAGCTTTTTTGGTAGAAAACTATTTGGAAGCATAATTTATGGTTCAATAAAAGTTTTATTAGAAATTTTTCAGACAGAAATCAGAAGAAACAAGAACCGGACCCCCAACAGTGGGTGGGCCGATTCTCAACATAATACAAAATGAATTTTCCACAGTACAGAATATAATATGGGTAAGTTTGCCACCTCATTGAAGTATTTATATAAACTTATCCGGCGCTCAACAGAACATGTCCCACAGCCGCATTCTCCAGCCAGGGCGCCCCTTTGGGAGCCTGCTGCGCCCGTGGCCAGGAGAACGCAAGGGGACAATATCCCAATGCCAGGGATGTCACCAAGAACGAGATAGCAGTACTTCCATAATTCCGAAGCAACAGGGAGTGCATCAAGGGATTGAGCCTCTAACAACATGAGAATAGGGGATTACCTTGGACGAACCAATCCTGTATGTGGAGGGCAAAAGAAGTACCGGAAAAGAATGGAGAGGGAAAGGTCAAATAAAAGAACTAGTAGAGGAAAAGAAGGAAAGGAGAGAAGAGGGTAGGGAGGAGGGGGGCGGGGGGGGGGGATGTGGTGCGCTCGGGCCTCCCGCGTCTTGAACCTGTTTTTTAAGCTTAGGTCCTCGCATACCTTTTAAGGCAGTGGGGGCCTCGAGTCAGGTGGGAGCATTTGTTTTAATTTGTCTGAGGAAGAATGGTGCCTCCATAGTCCCCATGTAAAGGAGAACTTAGCGTGGTTATCTAGAGCCTTAGCCTGGAGTTCTTCCATCAACATGACTCCATTCATTTCAGAGACCCATTCAGCTAGTGACGGGGGTAATGAGGATTTCCAATGTCTGGTTATGAGTTGCCTACTCATGCTGAGACAAAACCTGAGAAGGGTGTGTTTCTGGAACTTGAAGGAGCCCGGGAGAATGGACAGAAGGGCCACAGTAGGGGAGGGAGGGAGGGAGGGGCTCACCATACATGTCTGAATACATTTTGAATATCTGGTTCCAGAAGGGGCGGATAATCTCGCAATCCCACCATATGTGAAGGTGCGTACCCGTAGCCAAGTTACATCTCCAACATGAGTCCGAGGGAAACATGATCCTGAGGGCGGACGGCACTCTATACCACCGTGACAGCAATTTATAATTTTTTTCCCGAACATAACTCGAGACTGAAGATATCTTGCCCTAGCTCCCCAGACCAAGCTGCGGTGAATTTGGGAAAGGAAGCGCTCGTATGCCCTAGGATAATTTTATATATCATGGAGAGAGTATGACGGGGGACTTTATGGGGCGAGCACAGTTGCTCAAACTCCGTCAGGGTCCTATGGGTCTGTCTCGTGTCGTGAAGTTGTTTACAGTACGCTGCCAAGTGTATGTGGGTGAGCCAGGTCACTTTCGGGAGGGGAGAGAGCTCGTCTATCGCGAAAGATCCCGTGGTAGCGTCTACAAACTGTCGTGCCGTGGGCCAATGGTCTCTTTTGTACCCATTAAGTGAGTGGGCGGATTTGCCCTCCGGAAATGCCGGGTTGTCAAACAGGGGAGTCATCGGGCTTGGGTCGGTGGTTAAGGCAAAGACTGTCCTCCGTCGGTACCAAACTGCTAAGGTGTCTCTAGTCAAGGGTGAGGAGTCTGTAAGGGCCCGAAGTGACTCCCCATGGCCCCAGAGAAGGGCCCGGAGGTCTACAGGGGAAAGATCTTGTTCGACCGATGTAGAAACCTTACTAAACGGACGAGGGAACCATTCCAGGATTCTCGAAAACACCACCGCTGTGTGATTATAGTTCAAAGTCAGGAAGACCTGTCCCCCCTCTAGTGATGGGGGAGCAAAGCAGCTTATGTTTCAATCTGGGGAGATTCCCTCTCCACACAAACCGAATCACCATCGAGCGCAGTGCCCTAAAGAAGGCAGAGGGTAGGGCTATTGGCAGAGCCTGGAACATATATAATAATTTAGGTAAGATGTCCATTTTCAGGGCATTCATCCGTCCAAACCATGATATTGGCAAATTCAAGCGATCCTCAGATAGGCGCTTGAGTTTGGTCAGCAGCGGGCCATGATTGAGGGTATATATCTCCGACAGGTTGGCCGGTATCTCCGTCCCCAAGTATGTGATGGATTTCGTCCGCCATTGAAAGGAGAAGTTCGATTTCAAGAGCGATAGGACAGGTTGTGACAATGAGACATTCAGGGCTTCCGTCTTAGAGAGGTTAAGTTTATAGTTGTTCAGGGTACCAAACCTTGCAATCTCAGCCAAGATAGATGGGATGGTGACATGTGGGTGTGTGACGTATAGCAAAAGGTCATCTGCATAGAGGGAAAGTTTGCAATGAGATGAGGGGGTCTGTATCCCCTGTATACTTGGATTCACCCTCAGCGCCTGTGCTAGATGCTCTATAACTAAGGCAAATAAGAGGGGGGAGAGGGGACACCCCTGTCTGGTGCCGTTTGCAATCGGGAACGCCTCTGACACTACGCCGTTGACCAGTACCGATGCAGAGGGGTTACTATACAGGGACATAATACGTGCTAACATTTTTGGACCCAGGCCTATTTGGGCGAGAGTGGACCTCAGGAAAGGCCAGCTGACCCTATCAAAGGCCTTCTCTGCATCGCAAGAGAGAAGGCATGTCGGAATCCGGTTGCGCTTAGCGTAGGCAATCAGGTGGATCGTCTTAGTGGTGTTGTCACGAGTTTCTCGGCCTGGGACGAAGCCCACCTGGTCGCCATGTATGATTTGAGGGAGTAGAGGGGAGAGGCGCTCCGAAAGAATCTTAGTGAATAATTTTAAGTCCACATTTAATAGGGAAATCGGCCAATAGTTGGGGCAGTGGGAATGGTCCTTGCCAGGTTTTGGGATCACGACTATTTGGGCGTGTAAAAGGCCTGGGGAAGGGCAGAGAGTCCCGTCAATGGCGTTGAAGGCTTTCGCAAGTAGGGGAGACAACTGGGGCGCGAATACTTTATAAAACCTGGGGGTAATCCCATCAGGGCCAGGGCTTTTACCATTTTTCAGTTTCTTAATGGCCAGGAGAAAATCCTCTTCCGACAGGGGTGCCTCCAGCTCCTCCACCTCCGTCAGCGGAATAGTAGGGAGGGCCGTTTCCTGAACATAAGAGATTATGGCATCCGCAGACCCAGGTCCCTGGGCCAGGGATCCCATCCTTTGAGGGGGAAGGTTATAGAGGCCTGCATAGAAGTGCCGAAACTCTTCCGCAATCGCCTTGTTGTTGTGTACCTTCCCACTTTTGGAAGAGACAATGAAGGGAATGTGCTGCCTGGCTGGGCGCGGTTGTATCGTATTCGCCAAGAGCCTACCGCAATTGTTGGCTTGGGCATAGTGAGTAAAACGCCCCTTGTCTCTGGCCACTAAAGCCCTGTCTGCAAAGATCTGCAAGAGGTCCCTCCGAGCGTTAGCCAGATCCACTAGTGTAGCGGGCTCTGGAGAGCGCTTATGGGAGTCCTCTAGCGTGGTGATTGTATCAAGGAGGCGAGCAACATCCAGGGTGCGGGCTTTCTTTAGCCGGGACCCATGTTGGATGAATTTGCCTCGAAGGACACACTTCAGGGCTTCCCACTTCGTCAAGGGGTTGGTCTCGTCCTGAGCATGGTCAGAGACAAAGTTCGCAATTGTCTGTACAATATCAGCCGTACAAGCCAGGTCTGTGAGCAGATTGTCGTTAAGTCTCCAGGATGACCGGGGTTTGTGGGAGGGGATCCTCCCCAATGTCAGGTGAACAGGGGCGTGGTCAGACCACAGTTTAATGCCAATAGAAGCTGTCGGGGACAGGTCAAGCAGGGATTGTGACACTAGGAGGTAGTCCAGTCTACTGTACGAAGAGTGTGCGGGGGAGTAATAAGTGTAGTCCCTATCTGAGGGGTGCAGGACTCTCCACACATCAGTAAGGGAGAGGTCGGAGAACAGGGAGCGCAGCTTGGCCAGGGCAGCCAGGGAGATCGAGGACTTACCTGTGGATGTATCCACACGGGGGATCAGAGCAGCATTGAAGTCACCCCCCAGGATCATGTTGGTCGTGCTGAACGTCTTTAGGCGTGAGACCACGGAGGAGAAGAACTGTAGCTGATCCTGGTTGGGAGAATAAACGTTAGTAATGGTATAAATCGAATTTTTGTAAGATAGCTTAAGCATGATATATCTCCCTGAGGGGTCAACATGGGTATCGAGAACGTCTGGCATGAATGAGGAGTGGAAGGCTATTGAGACCCCTTTGGACTTAGCCAGGGGGTTGGTACTATGGAACCAGGTGGGGTAGTGTTTACTAGTAATTTTAGGGATCGAGTCTGACCTGAAATGGGTTTCTTGAAGAAGGAGGATCTGGGTGCGCATTTTATGAAAATGATATAGTATTTGCCTCCTCTTCTCGGGTACGTTAAGGCCTCAGCAGTTCAAAGAGGAAACTTTCAAAGCGGTAGGGGTAGCCATAGGAAAAACAAGGAGGGGTACATGAGAGCGTAAGGGAGAAGCGAGCACACCACATCAGGGAGTTCGAAGGGGTGGGGAGGGAAGAGGTGGGAAAGAGGCCCATAGGTGGAAGGTAAGAGAGACAGGAAGACAGAAAAAAGAAAAATTATGGAGAAGGAACATCGTGTTGCTAATCTTGTTGCTAGCAACATTCCAGCTGATACCAAAATGGCAGCTGAGTAACCTAAGTGGGGGAACGCGGGCAACACACAGCGAGATGCCCGCACACGCCGCAAACATATAACCTCTTAAACAATATAAATTATCGAATAATCAAAGATTATGGGGATCCCCCGGGCGGCAGGAAAGGAGCCAAAAGCTCCACTGGGTCCGGGGCACTCAAGCCACCGTCCGTAACCCATAAGTCATGCCACCCGGGGGGCTCCAGTCAACATGAATAGACACACCAAGAGCAGCCCTAGTACACAACCAGGGCACAATCAGGGCAGGGGGAGAAGGGCTGGGAGAGCCCTTCTAATAGCAGGGGTCAAGGCTGAACCTGGGGACAGGTAGGCCCGAGTCAGATTGGGAACAGAATCAAACCAGCAAACATTAGACAGATCTGGGTCTATAACAGTAAAAAGAAAACATTGCAATGAGGGATAATAAAAAAATAGAAAAATAATAATAAAAAAATAAAATAAAGAACACTTCAGGAACATTCAATAGTGCAATGTACTAACAAAAATCGGACCAGATAGTCCGCCAGGGAGCAGTTCAGCTGACCCGTCTCTTAAATAAGAGAAGGCCAAAAAAAAAGAAGAACGGAGGGAGAGAGAGAAGCTCTGCCCATCACTCCGTGGGTAGCATGGGAGCTTCAGCTCTGGAGCGTTTCGGTTTTTTGGATTGTCTCTTCCATCCGGAGGAGGGTAGGAATCCAGGGGTCGGGGCCTTCAGCGGCCAGTCTGGCAGGGGCATCTGTGGGAGCTCAAAGGTGCCCAAAAACTTGGGGAGATCTCCGAGGGTGCGAAAGACAGCTGACTTTCCATCGTGGGATGCTGAAAGTTGAAAGGGGAAACCCCATCGGTATCTGATTTGTTTAGCGTGGAGGGCCCCGGTAAGTGGTTTCAGTGATCTACGTAGGTCTAAAGTCAGCTTAGAAACATCGGGCAAATGGTGAATGCGGGTTTCATCGAAGTAAATGGATTCTTGTGTGCGAGCTGCCTGCATGATGGCATCCTTAATAGCAAAAAAGTGCACTCTGCAGATCACATCCCTGGGATAGGCCGGATTGGGATTCTTGGGCCCCAGAGCTCTGTGGATCCGGTCAAGCTCTATCGGGTTTTCCTTATCTTTTTGGAGCAGTTCATTAAATATTCCAATAACCACTGGAGCTAGATCCTTTATTTCAACTGCTTCAGGGAGGCCTCGGACACGTATGTTATTGCGTCTGGTCCTATTCTCCTGTTCGTCCTGGGAAAGCATGAGCTGCTGGATCTGTGCAGTGTGTTCATTCCGGATAACTTCATGAGCCTGCAGCGTGGAGACTGTTTCCCCCACACTATGTTCCACTTCCTCCAACCTGTCTGTGACATCCCTCCTGAGCTCAGAGATTTCTTGCTTATATGAGCGCTCCATCCTCTGTACACAGGCCTCAAAATCATGCCTGGTTGGTAGAGCCTTGATGTAGGCCTCAAGATCCCAGCCTGCATAGGAGCGATGGGAATCAGGAGAATGGCAGGCTGAGCGGGTCGAGCCAGCATCTGACTCAGGAGGAGACATAGCCCTCTGCCGGGTTCTCATAGATGAGGAAGACTTCTGGGATGAGGGGCCGTGGGAAGCCGAGTGCTTCCCTGAAGAGCGGGCTGCCGCCATCTTGGACGGGAGGGGGTCGCGCTGCTCCGGCCGGATTTTGTGGAAGAACCGGTCTATTTCGCCATCTCTGCCCGGATCGGGGGTATGGTGAGAGTCTCCCCCTCCCTTTCTGCCCATTACCGACCTGTATTGCGGTGTGTGCGCGGTATGAAGTCGATCTCCAACGCGGCGTGTGCGGGAGCTCACAGGGTCAGCGTCTTACTCCGCCATGCGCCAGGCCACGCCCCCTGGAAGCATAATTTAAAGTGGAACTTTAATCAGAAAAGTCCTGCTAGATCATTTCAGGCTGTCCCCTTTTTCTGGGTTTAGCTATGTAAATCATTAAAAAGTGCCTATACTGCAGTAATGGTATGCTTTAAATTTGTGTACACCTGTGGAGCAGGGACAAACTACCAATTTTTTTTTTTTTATATCTCTATAAGCAATGCTTTTACAGCAAGGGTGCCCAACTTTTTGAGGAGCAAGAGCCACTGTAGCGACTTGCTAACTGGTCGCGGCCCACAATGAGTGGAACAGCGGATGACAGGTCAGTGTCTGCTCTGCATGTGCAGAGCAGACATGGACACAGTCCACTCTATAATGGGTCCTTCGATTTCACTCCACCCAGACAGAAGGGGATTGGAGATAGGCAGGTGTAAAAAGACGCAAGTCCATTTACCTCTGCTGCTCTACAGAAGTGAATGGAGGGTCCTATTGTGTCCACCTGAAAAAACAGACAGGCGGACCAAATATGTGAAAGGGGCATAAGGCTGCTGTCACACTGATACTCTGTGGTTTACCTGCACCTCAAACTTCACTTTCCCTCAGGATTCCTGCAGGTATCACTGGTTGTCCTCCAGGGCTGGTACTGCTGACTGGTTCCCAATGCACCAGGTGTGCCCAGGCACATCCTAATCACTCTGTGCATCACAGATTCCTCCTATTACCCTGCTCCCCCCCCATTTCCCCCACAGTGCTGCCAGCTTTGCTCCTCTCCTCTCCCACTGGCTGCTGTGGGCACACCCTTCCTTTTCTAAATTAACACAGTGAGTGATTAGTAGTGTGTTTTTGAGCTTTAGGGTGCACACCCTAATGCTATAGGCTGCGCACACCTATGGACAGGACCTGGTGCTGGAGGAAGCATTCAGCTACAGTAGAGCGCAGAGCTGATGCTTCATGTATCACTCCTGTTGGATGCACATTTGGTATCATTCCACCTAATGACAGGAGCTGGTACTATACAGAAATCATTGGCTCTGCTTCCTCTAGTGATGGCTCCATTCTTCACACTAATCATGGTGATTACTGATCCCCCCCCCCCCCCCCATTCTAGAGCATCAAATAGAATGCAATGCAGAGGGACAACTTGTAAAGGTGGAACTGTAGTAAGGAGCAAGAGCCCCATAAATAAATGCCTCCTCTGTAATGCTCCTGTCCCATGCAGAGGGATACCATCTGTGATACCGTCACTACATTAAGGTGAAAAAATCTTGCAGCATTCGGGCCCCCCGTTTTTTACTTACATTTGCGTGGGGGCAGTGTCTATGGACACAGAGTATATGACACTGGAGCCTGCCCACAATGTAAACCCCTCAGGGGAGAGCTTCCCAAAGGGGGTTATCTAATGCAGGGAGGAGCTGTGAGTGTCACATGGGCCCCCAGAACAGGTGGATCGGGCCACTGTGCAAAACAAACTGCACAGTGGAGGCAAGTATTACATGTTTGTTTAAAAAACAAAAAAAAACACAGGAACCTTTTCTTTAGTGTCACTTTTAAGGTGGTTATAAATAACGCTCTTCAATTATACAGAATTGGCTGTAAAACACCATGTGGTTGCTTAGCTAGAGCCTGTAAATTGTTACTGTGTTGTAAAGGTTAAACTATGTTCACTTTGAAAACTCAGTCATGAACAAGGTACATCAGCCTTCTTTGCACAAACTGTAGCTCGTGTCCAACACAGATGTCTGTATGGTGTCATTGTGTAAAACCCTGGTATGTGTATCAGCACTAATTGCCAGGGTTTTTAGTGGCGCGCGTGTTCTCAAGCACCACCAATGGTTAAGTGAGATAGGCTGATATTAGCATGGCAAGGGGTCATATTGCTACATGGCATGGAAAGTGGGCTGTATAGAAGTCCAGCAGCACCAGGCTTTTACGATTCTAGATTTTAGCAAAGGAAGCTTGTCCTATGTCTATGATGGTTCAATTTGCTTTACTATAAAATGCATTATTAAAAAGAAGTGTTAAATCTATATTCCCTTACAGTATCTGTTGCTACAACTACATCAGAGTCCATGTGCGTTATGTTAAATGTAACATCCATAACTTAAAGTGGAGTTCCACCAATTTTTTTTATGTTTGTCTGTGCTGCATGCCCTAATCCCATAGTGTTCAGAATGGACAATTTTTATTTATTTTGCTTGTAAATACCTTTATTTTGTAGTCCTTCATTACTTCCTCCTCATTAGCCTAGGCCAGGAGTAGGCAACCTTGGCTCTCCAGCTGTGGTGAAACTACATATCCCATCATGCCTCTGCCTCTAGGCGACATGGCTGCGATTGTCAGGGTCTTGCAATGTCTCATGGGACTTGTAGTTTCACCACAGCTGGAGGGCTGAGGTTGCTTACCCCTAGCCTAGGCTATTAAGTCACATGGCTATTTGTAAGGGTTTCTGGGATAGGCATCATGTTTCCCAGTAGTCCTTGCAAACCTGACTGAAACCTAGTGTGCAGCACTGAGCATGTGCGAGATATGCAAAGCTGAAATCCAGGAAGTCATACAGTCTGGCTTCATGATGCCCACACTTAAGATGGCCAAGGTCTATTTCTAGATCTTAATGCTGTAACAACCTAACAAAACGCACCTTAGTTTACAGACTAACTTTACTAGAATACATTAAGCTTGTGTATTACAGGGGTATTTATATTTAAAAAGTGAAATTGTGGGTGGAACTCCCCTTTAAGTCTCTTAAAATGTACTGTAAGAAGTTTCTAGAATATAAGGGGTTTAAACAGACCCAAAAACTACAACAAAAGTAGAACTGTTGTGTCTGGGAACAAGATTGCCCATTTAGAAAAAAGTTCATGGACGGACACAGCCTTAATCTTGACAAAGTTGGTATTACCCTTCATTCAGGAGTGACTAGGCAGAAACGTATAGAAAGTGTTAAACACCACACCACACAGTACTACCCAGAGGGCGGTCCCTCTGGGTATAACCCCTCCCTCTGATCAGTTCGTCAAAAAGCAGCACAAACATAAAAAGGAGAAGTGGGTGCTGTGTCCATCCATGAACTCAGAGAAAAGGATTTTACGGCGAGTACAAAAAAACTATTTTCTCTTTCGTTCATGGATGGACACAGCCTTAATCTTGACAAAGTGGGACATCCCAAAGCAGTGTCAAAAACGAGGGGTGGGAACAGCATAAAAAAACATAGAATAGCCGGTACCAACTCCACGGCGCCACCAACGCATCTGTTGCGTCTGCCCATGGGTCTCTTGACCTGGCCACAAACCTCAATACCTTCCGATTGAGTCAAGACGCCAGGAGATCTAAGTCTGACGTGCCCCATCTTTGGCAAAGGAGCTAAAACACATCTGGGTGCAGAGACCAATCTCCTTGGTCCAGCATCTCAAGCGACTCAGGTAGTCTGCCTGCCAGTTTTCCACGCCCGGAATGTATACGGCCGTCAGGGCCGGTACACTTCTTTCTGCCCACCTTAGGATGTGAGCGACCTCCGATGATGCAGGCAAGCTTCTTGTTCCTCCTTGATGGTTGACATACGCCACCGCCGTGGCGTTGTCCAACTGGATCCTGACTGGACACCCCTGAGACCATGTGGAGAGGCACAGCCTGACTGCCCAGAGTTCCAGGATATTGATCGGCAAGTGGGATTAATTTGGAATCCAGTGACCCTGGGTCGACTGAACCCCCCAACCGGTAAGGCTGTTGTCTGTCGTGACCACCATCCAGTGAAAGGGAAGGAAGAAACGACTTCCCGGACAGAAGTGTCGGTGATGTCAGCCACCAAACATTATACACGGTTTGACAATTGCTTCAGACGCATTTCAATTTATATTTTATTTTTTCACATGTCACTACATCTTCACCTTGATTCACCAATTTTCATTCATCTTTTCACTTTCAGACAGACTTGGCGAACCACTTAATTAACATTCTCCCTCGGCATGATAAATGGCAGTGATTGATGGGTCTGCCCCCATGATCCCACCTTTTTTATCCTGGTTTATGGATCTCACGCCTCAACCTCAGATAGGACTCTGGGCTGCATCTCCCCTCATGGCATTAGCACACTGGCCTTGTAGCAAGGTATACTAAGACCCTTACCTTTACTATTTTTATTTATATTTCTTTTTTATTATTTCTTATTTTATTTTTGGTTTGTTCATGGGAAGTAGTGGATCCCCCAGAAACTACCATTACAAATCTTTGTATTTATCTAATTTTTACATTACTCTTCATGCATCCAAACTCCTGATGAGTGGCAGGCGCCCACAAAACGCGTAGAGTACACACCCTAGGATGCTCTACAAAAACTCATATCATTGCTCATTTATTGTTGCACATGTTGACCAAGTAGCTTATTTATTGATCAGTCCTTGATGTATTTATTACAGGGATTGACAAATTTGCTTGGAATCTAGGAGCCAGCCAAAAAAAAGTTAGGAGCCAGAAAACGCGCCCCGTCCCGACAAGCTCGCGCGCAGAAGCGAACACATACGCGAGTAGCGGCCACATATGTAAACGGTATTCAAACCACACGTGAGGGATCGCCGCGATCGTTAGAGTGAGAGCAATAATTCTAGCCCTAGACCAGTGTTTTTCAACTCCAGTCCGCAAGGCACACCAACAGGTCATGTTTTCAGGCTTTCCATTATTTTGCACAGGTGATTTGATCAGTTTCACTGCCTTAGTAATCACCATAGCCATTTCATCTGAGGGAAATCCTGAAAACTTGACCTGTTGGTGTGCCTTGAGGACTGGAGTTGAAAAACACTGCTCTAGACCTCCTCTGTAACTCAAAACATGCAACCTGTAGATTTTTTTAAACGTTGCCTATGGAGATTTTAAAGGGTAAAAGTTTGTCGGCATTCCACGAGCGGACGCAATTTTGAAGCGTGACATGTTGGGTATCAATTTACTCGGCGTAACATTATCTTTTACAATATAAAAAAAAATTGATAACTTTACTGTTGTCTTTTTTTAATAAAAAGTGTAGCAGGTACTTGTTTTGTACCTGCTGACCATTTAATAAAGACCTCCTCATTGGATTTTTTGGAGCGTGGCTATCCATCCATTTGTTTTCCTATTTGCATAGTGCATCGCCAGCACCCTTAGTATCCTGCAACCACTTGTGACCATACAGTGATCCCACCTGGAGCGGTGACTCCCTCCTCCTTATTCTCTCGGGCAGGGGTCTCCAAACTGTGGCCCGAGGGCCAGATGTGGCCCTTTACTAGCCTTTATCCGGCCCTTGGGGCACTATTTCTCCCACTGACACCAACAATGGGGCACTAGGTTTTCCACTGATACCAATGATGGGATACTACTCCTTCTACTAATACTAATAATGGGGCACTACTCCTCCTACTGACCCCCAACCCTGAGCTCCTCTTTATTCCCACTGATGCTGGGCTCGCAACATTTTCTACCCCTGCTGGCCACAATCCGGCCCTCCTAAAGTCTGAAGGACAGTAGACTGGCCCTTTGTTTAAAAAAGTTTGGAGACCCATGCTCTAGGGTGTTATAATAAAAAATATATATAATGTTTGGGGGTTCTAATGTGAGGGAAGGAGATGGCAGTGAAAATAGTAAAAAAATGACAGAGTTGCTGTTTAACTTGTGATGCCAACGGCAACCACCAGATGGCGCCAGCTCACATAAGTGACTTCACAAGGCCGCAAAGCCGGGGCCTGCCGTGATCGCGCGGAGGTGGGGGGCGCACGTAGACACAGGATCCTGTGCCTCCGTGAGCCCCCACCTCCCCTGCGGCACGATTGCGGCGGCCGGTAATTGAGGCCGCAAAGCGACCTGGTGCACGGATATTGTCAAACCCTGATTTATTATTATGTTTGTATGTCATTAATCATGTTCCCTAACTAATCATGTGTTATTAAATTAATGGTGATTATGAATTGCTATTTGGCAATTTAATTTCTGTATCATAAATGTAACAGGATTACTGGTTCATTTATACCGTATCATGCCAATCCATAGGGAACGCTGACATTCAAGGTTTCTTGTATATTCTATTTACTACACCTTTATGCCTCATTTAAAGTCCCGACTCCATTTTCCTTTTGTTTTTGCATAACATACTCAGGGATAGAGGCATTCTCGTGTGTTTTTAGGCTGGGATGGGTCTCACCCTTTCTTTCCTTGATCCTTAACATTGGGTCTCATCCACAAGTGATTAAACTTCACCAACATCAATGCCTACAGTGTAAAAAAAAAAACCAATAACAGCTCCACATAGCGCATTAAATGAGTAAAAAAAGATTAAAAGTTGTGTTGCACTTACAAACATGCAGTAAAAAAAATGCCTTGAATCCGATGTGCTGGCCGGTAAACAAATTCCCAGACACCCATTGACTGGGGGAACGTTTGGAGGTATGGCCCAGGTATGACGTTAATTGCAGACATGGCCGCTGTATATATTCAACAGGCATAGAAGGGCCTATAGGAATTGCCCGAGATTTTTCCCAACTCACCTGTAGGAATGAAACCTCTCCAAACTCCTCCACCACCTGCATCAGCTTGGTAAAAAGGAACTCTCTCTACCATCCAAGTATATAAGGGCATCATCCACGTAGAGAGAGATTTTCTCGACTGGTCCACAGCAGATGGCCACTATCTCCGACGTCTGTCGCACTGCCAGGGCCAAATGCTCAATAGCAAGCGTGAACAGAAGTGAAGAAAGAGGGCACACCTGCCTGGTACCCCTCTTCAAGGGGAACAACAATGGCGATATCCCCATTGGTGCAGACTCTGTTCAGTGGGTTTGGTTACGATCATGCTGATCCATGGGCCAAAGTGTGGACCAAAACCCATTTGTGTCATAGTTTCCCATATTAGAAAAAAAAAAAAAAAAAAAAAAAAAGGGAGAGAAGACGAACAACAGTGTCAAAAGCTTTTAAACACATCTAAAGAGAACTAATCCACGGCGTTTTGGGAGTTATGCTTTATGGTACTCTCCGCTGTCTGGACAGCAGGAACATAGGCTGTGTGCACACACCAGGCTTGTACACAGTGGTAAGCAAATATGTATAAATGCATCTACCCACCCTAGGAAGGGCACCATCCAGTTGTTGAGTTACAGCAGACAGACATAATCACATGATTATTATTTTTTTATCCAAATTCACTAAGGCCCCTTTCACCCGATCGGATCTGCCTGTCCATTTTTTAGGCAGATCCAAGCAGGCCACCCATTGACTTCTATAGGCAGGCGGATGTCATTGGCGATGTGTCTGCTGACACTCACCTGCCATCTGATCCGACAAGATTCGCTCAAAACAGACGGATAGTGATAGGTTTGTTTTCATTCGATCTGCTAGACGTATGGCAGACAGGTTGTCAGTTTTCATCCGATTTTCCCTTAGAGAACAGTGGGGCTCCGACAGGTCCGTCCCCGCACAGTGAGCAGAGACTGACCTGTAATCTGCCTGCTCAGCGGGGGATCAACTGAGTGACCCCCGTGTGAAAGGGGCCCAAGCTGTATAAATTACATTGTCGTGAAACTTCCCTCTTGGCAACAATCCTATTCCATACTTCTGAATGTTGTCACCCGCTGGTCTGTGGTTTTTCTGGCCAGACCCCAAGGCACTTATGTCGTGCAGTGACTAGGCCATTGGACGGGGTATGTATAAACTAGGGTTGTCCAGATACCGATACTAGTATCGGTACCAATACCGAGTATTTGCGGGAGTACTTGTACTCGCGCAAATGCTCCCGATGCCTAAATAGAATACTTTTTTGTATTTTTCAACATGTTCTGTGAAAATTCTTTGAGTTTTTTACTACTGCGTGACAAGCAAATAAAACATTTTTATTCATTTTTACTCATTTTTATTCTTTTATAATGTCTTGAGTTAGAGTTCTTTATAATTCTAAAGAAAATATCCTTAGTCTGTATTGTGGTTTGAAAACTGTCACATGACATTTAAAAAAAAGTATCGGTATCGGAGAGTACATGAAAAAAAAGTATCGGTACTTGTACTCGGTCCTAAAAAAGTGGTATCGGGACAACCCTAGTATAAACCTGCCCCTTGAGCCTCCGACAGGGTCATTTTAAAGCCAGTCAGGATCTAGCAAATAATAAGAAATAAAAAAAAGAAGGGGGGGGGGGGAGAACTGAAATAACTGACACAGTTACAGCTGTTAAAATCCCATCAATATGAACACTTTTGATCTACAGTTTAAAACAACGTGTTCCTTGTAGTATTTTAACTCCTCAGGCAAAGTTCCACCCACACTCCATGTACTACCACTACCATGCATTCCAAACTTTGGAAAACACTGCTCTTTAACATATGGTAAAGAAGAGCAGCAGATGAGAAAACAAAACCCCAATGCTTGGGGCATAAAGCACTTGCAGAATGGTTATACTAGTGACAGAGAAACAGGTGTTTCAAGTTTTTTTTTTTTTTTTACACCTGTGATGCTTCTTGTTCGTATTATGGCATGTGAATCGGTGCAGGTGTACAAATATGCTGCAAGGAATGTGAGCCATGAAAGAAATGGAAAAACACCACAGTGTATAACCGCTTTAATGCATGTTATATATACACAAGCCAGTGATTTAGGTTCTATCATAATGTAGATATTTCAGAGCAAACGTTGCTTTGTGGCAAAAGAAAGAGTGCAATTACACCACTGCATCAAGGTTGTACAAACGCATCTGAACCACCTCTTAAATAAGCTTAAAAAACACATTTATTTTCGATACCAGAGTCGAATTTTCTTTTCTCTTTTAATTTTCTTTTGGAGTTGCAAGATACCATACAGTAAAGCCTCAGCGGTGGGTGGGCAGCCTAGAGAGAAAACACATGAAGGTGGGTAAGCAAAGTCACAAGAGTTAGGCCGGCCATACACGATTCGAAACATTAATGGGCAGGCTAAAAGTAACATATTGATCGATAAACTTGGGTACAACCAGCCTGCTGAATGCTCTTGTGATGATAATCACTCTCTTCGCCCACCCCCCGCCGCCAGGAGCAGACTATTGCTTGGCACTAGGGATTTCCATCACCACTGTGCGTTGAGGGAATCATGCACCTTTGGTTGCAGGGAAAAAAATTGCGCCGTTTATGGCCTTATAGGATCTTGTACTAATCATGTTTACTAAAGCTATGGGTAATACGCTATCCTTTTTGTGAACACAATGGTGTATCTTTTACAGTAGAAATAAAAATGCTACCCTACAGATGTCCAATAGAAAAAAAAGTAAAAGTACAGTGAGTGGGGAAAAAAAGAATTTGATCCCCTACTGATTTTGTATATTCGCCAACTGACAAAAATGATTAGTCTAATTTTAGAAATAAAGGTTTAACTGAGACAGAACAAAAAAAAATTAAAAATCCAGAAAAATGCATTTAAAAAAAAAAGTTATTTCGCTCTTTAAAATGCAAATCGATTTATAAGTATTTGACCCCTTCATAAAACATGACTTGGTGGCAATCACAGGGGTCAGACATTTCTTGTAGTTGGCCACCTAGGTTTTCACACATCTCAGGAGGGATTTTGTCCTACTCTTTGCAGATTCTCTCAAAGTCATTAAGGTTTCGAGGCCGACGTTGGGCAACTTGAAAACCCAGCTCCCTCCACATATTTTTTATTGGATTAAGGTCTGGAGACTGGCTAGGCACTGTAGGGCCTTAATGTGCTTCTTCTTGAGCCAACTCTTTGTTGTCTTGGCCATGTGTTTTGGGTCATTGTCATGCTGGAATACCCATCCACGACCCATTTCCAATGCCCTGGCTATGGGAAGGAGGTCCTCACCCATAACCTGACGGTACAAATCCAAGTCCATCATCCCTTTGATGCTGTAAAAGTTGTTCTGTTCCCTTAGCAGAAAAACACCCCCAAAGCATAAAGTTTCCACCTCCATGTTTGACGTGAGGATAGTGTACTTGGGCAAAGGCAGCATTTCTCCTCAACCAAACATGGAGAGTTGAATTGATGCCAAAGAGTTTGATTTTGGTCTCATCTGACCACAACACTTTCACCCAGTTCTCTGAATCATTCAGATGTTTATTAGCAAACTTCAGATGGGCCTGTACATGTGCTTTGAGCAGGGGGACCTTGCGGGTGCTGCAGGATTTCAGGCCTTAATGGCATAGTGTGTTACCAATTGTTTACTTGGTGACTAGGGTCCCAGCTGCCTTGAGATCATTGACACGATTCTCCAGTGTAGTTCTGGGCTGATTTTTCACCGATCTCATGATCATTTAAACTCCACGAGGTGAGATCTTGCATGGAGCCCCAGACCGAGGGAGATTGACAGTTATTTTGGGTTTCTTTCATTTGCAAATAATCACACCAACTGATATCCTCTCACCAAGCTGTAGCCCATTCGAGCCTTGCGCAGGTCTACAATCTTGTCCCCGACATCCTTGGACAGCTCTTTGGTCTTGGCCATGGTGGAGATTGGAATCTGATTGATTACTTTTGTGGACAGGTGTCTTTTGTACAGGCAACAAGCCGAGATTAGAAGCACCCCCTTTAAGAGACTGCTCCTAATTTTAGCTTGTTACCTGCATAGAAAACATCTGGGAGCCAGAAATCCTGCTGAACGATAGGGGATCAAATACTTATTGCACTCATTAAAATGCAAATTTATAACTTTTTTGAAATGCGTTTTCTGGATATTTTTGTTATTTTGTCTCATTGTTAAAATAAACCTACCATTAAAATTATGGACTGATCATTTCTTTGTCAGTGGGTAAACGTACAAAATCCGCAGGGGATCAAATACTTTTATATGCACTGAAATCCTAAGGCCCCTTTCACATAGGCCATACAATCAGGGCCACATGTCTTTTTCAGGCAGACCCGATTGGACCCTTCATGTACAACTTGTGTCCATTTACACCTGGCTACAGAGTATAAACAGCTGCCCATAGAGCAGAGCGGGCTGTGTCCGTTCTGCATAAGCGGAGCAGATCTGTCATGCAGCCGCTCAGCAGGGGGATCAGTGGACAGATCTTCTTGCTGATCAAAACCAGATCTGGCCCCAGCCACTTATCTTATGGAGATGAGGACACTGTTCTGTAGACCAGAAGGGAAAAATGGGCAGGACTGACAAAACAGGCTGAAATTTAAATGCAGCAGAACCACTGCCTCATAAGCTCCAATGGGTGATTAGGAGCAATCTGTATTTCTGGCAGACCAACATGTATTTTTTCTGCCCCTGCAGCATATTCATAGCTAGCTTTGTCCGGTTCCTGATGAACCATCCAAAATTCCCCCTGGAGTTGGCCCTGTTGGCATCTCTTGTTAAAAATCTCTAGAATCAAATGAGTGAAATATTGTCAACTTAACCACTTAAGGACCGCCCCCTGCAGATATACGTTGGCAGAATGGCACAGCTGAGCACAAGCACGTACCTGTACGTCCTCTTAAAGTGCCCAGCCGCAGGCGCGCACACGCGACCCGGTCTGAAACTTCTTGACCGCGGCCACAGTAGCGAGAAAAAAAAAAAAAAGCTATTTTGTAAACGCTATACATTTGGTGCAAACTAATCGATAAACGCTTATTGCGATTTTTTTTTACCAAAACTAGGTAGAATACGTATCGGCCTAAACTGAGGAAAAAATAATGTTTTTATATATTTATTACAGCAAAAAAATATTGTTTTTTTTCTAAATTATCACTCTATTTTTGTTTATAGCGCAAAAAATAAACTGCAGGAGGTGATCAAATACCACCAAAAGAAAGCTCTATTTGTGGGAAAAAAAGGACACCAATTTCGTTTGGGAGCCACGTCACGCAATTGTCAGTTAAAATGACGATAACCCGATTTTCAGCAGCCATTTTATCGCCGCATTGCTAGTTGTGCTTATGTGAACACTACTTTTAACCATATTTTACTACTTGAAAACAAGCCCAGGTAGATGTGATTCACGTGACTGCACTGATATTATAAAATCCTCAATGTAGGTCAAAACATCCTAGCAGAAAGTTTGTCAATAATATAGGTCCTGAGAAAAAAAAAATGTAGTCACCTGGAACATAGATATCAACAGGAACAATTCTGTCACAGCCTCTGACCACTGAATACGAATAATGATAATAGCCTCCTCCATTGGCACAGCTGTGGGAGACACACAGTGATTCAATTATATCTTATATACAGTTTGCCTACCTCCCTGAATTTCAGATCACCAAATATTCATCATATAATAACCAAAGTTTCTATTACACCTAAATTCCCATTAAAAAACAAGTAAACTTCTAAAAAAAAAAAAAAAAAAAAAGTACTTCTTGGTCACCCCTATATCCAAAACCATCTTAGAAGTGGAAATCACAGCTGAATAGTTGATACAAGGAGACAGTCTGCGTTAATGGTTGTGTGAACAAGCCCCAACTCGGCATCCATTCAGTTGAACATGTTCATGTCTGCAGAAGATGTGAGCAGCGACAACTAGAGGATGTTTTCCTCCGATCACACAGTGATTTAGCAAAACAAGGCAATAAGAATAAGACAGAGCATCATGAATTTTAATCAAAGAAGTAGCGTTTAACTTTAAATTTGTATTTAGAGACGCATTTATATCAACCCATTTACAATTTTAGATTCTAAAATATTAGGCGACAGATAAATATAGTAATAAAACTAGTAAAGACATGCATACCACAGAAATAGCCCTCCTAGGAAGCTCCTTCTGCTCACCCGTGTACTACCACTGTAACCTCCCTCTCATACCAGCCTGTATAAAAGGAATGCAATTCCAGCAAACAATGGATCACTAGATGAATTTGCTGTGCTTACGTTTGTTCGATATTGGGAAACAAAATATCTGCTAATCCAGGGGTGTCAAACAGGCGGCCCTCCAGCTGTTGCAAAACTACAAGTCCCATGAGGCATTGCAAGGCTAACAGTTACAAGCATGACTCCCACAGGCAGAGGCATGATGGGACTTGTAGTTTCAGAACAGCTGGAGGGCCGCCAGTTTGACACCCCTGCGCTAATCGGTGTCAAAAGTTTGGACCTGCCTTGTCACCTGTGTTATCTCAAGGAATCAAAATTAGCCTCCCCACTTATTGTGAGACTACAGAACAATTAGCTGTTAGTGTCAAAAGAGAACTGGCCAGGGCCGACACCATTAAAGTCGGTCATAGATGGTTCTTGCTGATTTGGACTGTGTATGGGTAGGCTGAATGTACCAAGATCGATTAACTTGGGTAATAACCAGACTGTCGGATTTTACTTAATCGTAATCACTGTCTTCTCCCAGCAGGGACAACTTCCCTCCCCCAGGAGAATACACTGGGGTTCATTTACTAAAACCGGAGTGTGCAAAATCTGGTACAGCTCTGAATAGAAACCAATCAGCTTCCAGGTTTTATTGTCAAAGCTTAATTGAACAAGCTGAAGTTAGAAGCCGATTGGCAGCCATGCACAAATGCACCAGATTCTGCACTCTTCAGTTTTAGTAAATCAGCCTCAATGCCTCGGCAGGAAGGATTCCCGTCAGCAACTGTATTGATGGGGGAATTGTGCGAATTTCTTTCCTGCAACTAATAAGCTTGTAGAGCTGAGCTACTCTTAACAGAAATGACAGGACAAGAAAGCAGATTCTGCAGAGACCGTCAGAAACATGAAATAGTGGCAGAGTACAGGAGCTGAAAGCAATCGGCATCATCTGCCAAGACCATGGTAAAATGAAAGAGTAGAGGTCCCAGAACATCAGTACAGTAAAATACAGAGGAAAGGTAGTGAGGGAAATATACCTGCCCATGGATACTACATAACGTGGCTCAGGCATTTGATCATAAACCTGTGGACAGTAGAAGACATACAGATTACAATCTGAAAACAAACTTTGTCAACAATGTATACAAAGATAACAGATATACAAAATAATGAGGAACTTGTATTAGAACCAAATGTCTCCTTTGCTCTAAATTTTATTCATAAGTAAAATGGCAAACAGGAGCACTGCAAGAGTAAATATATGACTTAGAATACATATTCACCTACACTCCGAACAACTTCAGTCAAGCTTAAGCACTTTCAATCAGATGTTACCCTTTATATTGCTGCCTTACAAATACAATTTGATACAAAAATTCTTAGAACATTATACCCTAGTTTAGTGTTGTGCATATCATAGACCAGTAATAGGTTCTAGGCTACCCATTCCGAAGACAGCAAGGATGAGTTTGTTTTAGCCGATGGCCATATTCGGGAAACTACCAGAACAGCACAGCAGGATTAGTCCAATAAATAGTGATACAAGTCACTTACCTTGCATGGAGAAACTGCCCTGAGTACCCAAGTCAGCCAACCATATAACCAAGGGTCTCATTAATCCAATCCAAGGAACAAGTTTGTGTACGACACTAAAACCAATGCCATTCTACAAAGTCATCATCAGGTAAGACCATCTCCCTCCATCAATAATAGTGTCATTGGCTACATGTTATCAAGTGAATTATGTATACAAACAAATTGATTAAAAAAAAAAAAAAAAAAAAAAAATCTGCAATTTCTTCTTTACAGGGCTAGATAGGTTAGTCTTAGATTATTGATGCCAGTAGATTTAGAGAATTTAGTATTAGGGTGAACTACTTTAATAATATGTCCAATCCTTAATTATCCAATGCTCAATGTCCAGATTTAATCAGTGAAGTGCTCTCCCAGTGTTCCACACCGTGCGTGCACTCACCAGAGCTCCATGACCCATTTATCTCCAAGGCCCCTTTCACACTGACAGACCAACTGGGTCTGCCTGACAGTTTTTAGGCGAACATAATTGGACCATCCATTGCACTCTACGGAATGGCGGATGTCAGCGGAAATGTACTCACTGACACTCGCAAGCATCCAATCTGATCTGATCTGCTAAAAACAGATGGATGGTGATCGGTTTCCCATCCAGCAGATCAGATGACAGTCTGTGGGTACGCCAACACCTCCAACTTCTCCAGATCTCAATACAATCAAGCATCTGTGGGATGTGCAGGAAGTCCAAGCCATGGAGGCTCCAACTCGCAACTTAAAATTACTTAAAGGATCTGCTACTGATGGCTTGGTGCCAGATACAGCAGCATACGTTCACGGGTCAGGTCTGTTTTGGTAGAAAAGGGGGACCTATTAAATATTAGGTGGGTGGTCAATGTTATGGCTGATCGGGCTATATCATGTATAAAATTTGATGTTTCTGGACATTGCAATATGCAAGGAATAAATCTGAATGTCCATCTACAGAAAACCCATATACTGTCCCACATACCTTAGAGATGACAGCGTACATCCTAGACCAGTGATGGCGAACCTATGGCACGGGTGCCACAGCTGGCACTCCAAGCCCTGTCTGTCGGCACGCCAGGGGATTCCCCCAGCCAGGCAGGCAATTGCACTGACTCGACAGGACATCGGCTCCCTTCCTTGCATTAGTGCCAGTGACATCGGCAGGAGAGTGGCAGCCAGTCATCATGTGCGCCGTTTAGGGGGGGGGGGGGGGTGTAAAATTCTTCCTCCACCATCCGATTCTGTTCTGCAGCTTATTGCCTTCCCCGAATCCCTAACACCTAAGGCATTCAGGCATTCCTTTCTGCAGGCACGATATTCCAGCTCCCCCCGCTCCAGGACGACTTTGGTTCAGTCTGTCCTAGTGCAGCCTGTGAAAATGCTGAGGGGGAGGAGTGGCGCTCTGAGCAGATCATCAATGGGCATGAGGAGCAGTGCAATGGCTTGTAGCTGCCCCCCCGGGGGCGGGGATAACGAGGAGTGGCTGGATGACGGAAATTCCTACAATCCTGCCCGGGGAGAGCTGGACGATGAGGCCATGGAAAGGTAAGGAGGAGGATGGGTAATGTAGGTGTGTAATGGTCAGGTAGGTGAGTGCATGTTGCACAGTGCATTCTGAGCACAATGCAATCCTGAACCCTTCATACATTTTTGGTCCCTTGGGGCTCATTCAGAGGGATGATCAGTCCCATCCTCTGTACAGAGCCGCTGGTAGGTTTAATTCTGTGTTGGCACTTTGAAAGAAATAACTTGGCTTTGCGTCACGGTTTGGGCACTCGGGCTCAAAAAGGTTTGCCATCACTGTCCTGGACACATAAAAGAATAGGTCATCTATAGCCAAGCTATTTAGCCATTATCCAGTAGCATCTAAAAACTCAATATTCACAGCATACACCAACATGTTAAACTATTAACCAGTGTAACTTGCTTTTTAGAAAAATGCATACTTGAAAACACTGCTTGGTCTACAGGACTGTATTATCACCTTTCTTAATGCAGGAGCCATTTTATTTGTAAGTGTTCCAGCTACAATCATAACATCCGCTTGCCTTGGACTAGCACGAAAAACCACTCCAAACCTGTCCATGTCATAACGTGGAGCAGCCATGTGCATCATTTCTACAGCACAGCATGCCAACCCAAAGGTCATGGGCCATAGAGAACTCTATGGGGAGAAGAAAAAAAAAGAAAAAAAGGGAAGCATTTACATTAGATTCATCCAAATCACTTCTCACAATTATATCATCTACATCATTTGTAAAATGAAATGCTTTCTGTCTACCATATTTCCCCCCAAGCACCGATCAGTACCTTGGTTTCTCCCACTTTCAGGACATTGAGCATGCAGAAAGTAGAGAGAAATAAAAGGGCCCATCTAGTCCAGAGGGAGAGCTCCAAGGTTGACCAAATGCAGCTTTTACTTAATGCAGGCAGCCAGTCTTAAAATCTGTTTCCTATTTTAATAACTTTAAAATGTAACATCAACTAAAACTTTTTAGTTAGCTGTGGTTTTCAAGTCATGCAAGGAAGTCTTCATTACTTGCAAGTTGTCTTGTGTACAAATATTTTATTTGCAATTTCTTTCCCAACAGAGGTATACTGTAAATACATTTTTTCTTAATGGTGATGGGTTAGAACTGTTTTAATGTTGTCTGTGACACCTTTCCCAATGCAAGGAGCCTCCTTAAAATCCCTGTCCACGTGGCAGTGGTCACCGGGACAGCAAAGCATGGCAACATCTCTAGGTTACAGGCAGCAATGATAGGATCCCCTCTGTCGCCGGTTCTGTTTAACATCTATCTCTGCCCTCTCTTTGAAATCATCAGTAGGCAAAAATCTACTTTATCACTCGTATGCAAATGACACGCAACTGTATATTCGAATCTGCAACAAAAAGGATCATCATCTCAGTTTAGAGAAATGTCTCTCTTTGATAGAAAACTGGATGACAAAGAGTTATCTTAAACTCAATGGTGCGAAAACAGAACTTCTCCTGTTTCACGCCAAGCGTAAGAGTCAACTTACAACAACTTGGACACCCCCGCCCATTCTGGGCCAAATCATCACCCCTAGCGCCAAAGTCAAAAGTCTCTGGGTCATTTTCGACTCCTACATGACAATGGATGCACAAATAGGGTCAGTAGTCAGTCAGTGGATCTCACCATCTGCTGCGCCTACTACGTAGACTGATTCCTTTTATTCCTAAAGAAGGCATAGCAGTCGTGGTGGGAACAATCGGTAATTCCAGACTTGACTATGCAAATGCCCTTTTTATCTCGGACTCCCCAAGTACCAAATCTCTCATCTGCAAGTCGTTCAAAATACGGCCGCCAGACTTGTGACTGGGAAAAAACCCTGGGAATAAATCTCACCTTTGCCGAGAACCCTTCATTGGTTGCCAGTAAAAGACAAAATTGCGTTTAAAGCACTCTGTCTTACCCATAAGTGCATCCATGGGAAGGCCCCCCCAATATCTATGCTAAAAAATAAAAGCTTACAATTTCAATCGCGTTCTGCGATCCACCGACCAAAATCTGCTCCAGATACCCAAAGCCAAATAGAAGTCCAAAGGAGAAAGAAGATTTGCGCTCCAAGATCCCAGACTATGGAACGCTTTACCAACCAGCATTCGGTTGGAGGAGAACCACTTAGCCTTCAGGAGAAAGATCAAAACTCATCTCTTTTGATATCAAAGGAGAAAGGAACAACGAGCGCCCAGAGGCGATTAAGTTTGCATGTGCTGCGCTATATAAGTTTTCCACTCACTCACTCACTCATATTTCAACCAGGAATTTGCCCCTCAGCATTAGCCAAAAGGTCAAACAAAAAAAAAAAAAAAACTGTTTTACAGTTCAATTATAGTGCATCCAATGAACATTTGTAAAAAATAATCTTACATTCATATACCCTCTCTGTCTGAATACCCAGTAAATTTCACTACAAACACACAACATGGAAAAAAAATAAAAAAAAATGTTTTTACCACTTAAGGAGTAGACAGATAGAAAAACGTTATATACACCCGACTCCTGTAACAGTCTGTATATCAGCATTTACAGCGGAAAAAGGAAAGTGCAGAACAGTAAGCCATTCAGGCTTTGCTGCATTGCAGTGTTGTAAATGGATAACGCTGACTGGCGAGGAGAGCAGAGAGATAAACTTATTGGTGAACTGCTGCTCTTTATCACAGCCTCTTTAAAACGTATTACTTTGGCAGCAGTGGAGAAACATTAGTTGTCAGTAACTACGACTGTGTCTGGAGATATATATGTGCCCTAACAAATAGTTTTTTTTTTGCTAGGTAAGAGTTCATGTAGTGTAAAAAAAAAAAAAAAAAAAAAAAAAGTGTGTTTTTCTGTCTGCCTACACTTATACTTTAAAGCAAGTTGGTGCTTTGACAATATAAGGAAAATAAAGCAACAGGCTTGGTCCAATGTCCCCTCCCCAGCTGCACATACTCCCCTTTTCACTTTCCTGCTGATCCTTTGAGCCTCAAAGAGCCGTCAATAGATAAAGCTTCCAAACAACCTATGCCAAAGTGTTAGGCCGGATTCACACCTATGCAATTTTCTAATACGCAGAACATTTCTAAATACATTGTTTTCAATGAGGCTGGTTCACATATGTGCGATGCATTCGCACTGCGCATTGCAGAAAAAACGTGTGCAGATTTTATGCCTTGCGGTGCGGCTCAGGTGCGAATTAAGTCCCATTATCTTCTATGGGTACGCAGCAGATTCGCAGATGTGTTCAGTTCTCTTCAGGAATTTCTGTCATTCAGCTCAATACATTTCTCCCCCACTCTCCTCTCACCCGGAACTTCTCCCAGGTCTCCAAATTCGCAGCCAAAATGCAATGGATCTGCTGAACACTTCTCTTATCTATCTGCAGAGATTACAGAGCTGAAATTCGCACCGCACAAGTGTGATTCCGGCCTTAAGCAGAAAGTGCATTTTAAAAAATAAATATGCCTGTATGTGCAATGCAAGAGTATATACAATTTTATAGTAAAAAATAAAAAACAAAAAACAAACACAATACTACCCTTCGAGCCCAGTTCACCAGATCATCAAGTTTGGTTACTATAAATTCCCCTTTGCCACTTGGTACTGATGATTTTGTTGCAGGGACAGCGCTACTTTTCTGTCTCACCAGTGAAGTGCTGTAACAGACAAGAACATAATAGAACTATAAGCGTATTATGAAAAAAAAATAAAAATCTTTAAATTGTCATGTTAATAATGAACACATAGGAAATGGCTGGCTGATAAAAGGCTGGCTGATAAAAGTTAAACTAAAATAAAACCGAAACCCAAAGCAAATCAGACTTCATGCTTTATTCCCTCTTTTGCATACACTAGACCCGGGGGTCGGGAACCTGTAGATCATGAGCTACCTGAAACTAGGGGACGTTACTAAAGAGGGGGGGGGGGGGGGTTAGTACAAGGGACATTGCTATAGGGTGCACTACTATATACTATAGGGGTGCAGGTCAGAAGACACTACCGCGCGTGGGGAGGGAATACTACGGGTGTGTGTATATGTATGTATATGAAAGGAGGCAGAGGACACTGCTGTGGAGAAGGGGATGGCAGAGGATACTACTGTGGTGGGGGTGAGTGATTTGAAGTGAGGCAGAAGACACTACTGTGACACACTATGGCTTGGTTCACGCTGCAGCGATGCGGGAACCCTGCTATTCCAGTACGGTTCCCGTCTGTAGTTTACACTGCCCTATGCCAACCATGACACCCCCAGATCGGTTTGCATATCGCAGTGCGAACTGTCAATTCAGACAGCAATCGTATCACATGGGTGATCAGATTCTGGTGTGGACAAGTTTGGGTCCTGCACAAGTTTGATTTAAATGCAGCCATACAATCTGTATGGCTAAATTCACATTGCACAGACATCACATGCGATTTGCACAGCGGTGCAGTTCGAATCACATGCGATGTCTGACATGGCAGCAGAGGGAACCAGCTCTTAGTGTTTTTATTTGCTTTTTTTTATTTTTATTTTTTAAAGACGTCACCAACCCCCCCAAATGCTACTTCAAAAACTTTTATTAGGGCCCTTTCTGATGGAGTACAGGCCACTCCTCCCTGGGCAGATACCCTGTGGAATCTGTGCCAAACAAAACAGATGCCCCCCTTTTTTTTACATCTGTGCCTGTTTAGTTTGTGTTTGGTTGAGAGCACAAGCAACTGCGACAGTTATTCACAGCATGCTTTGAATGTAACCATTTTGGAAAATGGTTTATGGATACATTCAGCAGTGTTTGGGGTGGGGAATGTCTCGGCTGCTTATGACAGCTTCCTGGTGGGTTTGGACTAGGATCCCAACATGCCTGAGCTCATCCCTGCAACAGGTAACGTGGAACCTAAAATCTACAATGCTTACCTCTCCTTCAATGGTCCGAGATTCCTTTCTGGCATCTTCTACTTGGCTTCATGGTACTGGGCTGTGACCGTTTTCATCAGCCAGCACAGTATGATGTCACTCCTGCGCATGCGCAAAGTTTAGTCATCCAGGCACACAAGACCTGTGCACATGGGCAGCTCAGTGCACATTGTAAAGAAGACAGTAAGCAGGTAAACTACCTGTCAAAAGTTCTAGAACATCCCAATTTATATTGAAATATTGGCAGTTGACAGTTTAGAGACATTAGTTATATTTTAAACTGATGGGTTTAGTTCTGCTTTAAAGTAAAGTTAAACCTGCCGTTTCATTAAAGTGGTTGTAAACACTGAATGGTCTTTTTTACCTACAGGTAAGCCTATAAATAAGGTTTTTCTATAGGCAAAATTAAGATCTCCTAAACATGCACGATTTAGGAGATATTCACCCTGCATGCAGCCAGTGACATCACTGGTGTATGCACTCATAAGGTCCGGCATACCTAGCCAGAGCTTTATGCCGGAACCGAGGGTTCCAACGTGCATGCGAGGGGGTGACCTAATCGTGGCTCCGGCCAAATCACATAGCCGGAGCATTATAACCCGAAAAAAAACATGTCAGCCCTCTCAGTGGTGACATAACCGCACTGGAGGGCTTTTTCAGAAGGGGAGTATTTCATCATGTGCTAGTATGCAAGCACATTAAGCTATTGCCTTGTAGTTTTTTTTTGCAACTTTCACGGTTTACAACTGCCTTAATGACTACAGTGGCAGAAGACTGGTGTAGCAGGGAGTATCTTGCGTCACTGGGAGTATTTAAAAAAAAAAAAAAAAAAAAAAAAAAAAAGGGAACATATGCTTTATTAGGCCTTGTTCACACAGAGCGATTACATCTGTGCCCCATGTAGGGCTGTGTTCTACCATCACAGGGATGTACAGGGGCTGCATGCATCCCCATGCAGGCACTCCTATTCATATCTATTGGGACACTGGTAGGGTTGTCCCGATACCTCTTTTTTAGGACCGAGTACAAGTACCCATACTTTTTTTCAAGTAGTCGCCGATACCGAATACCAATACTTTTTTTAAATGTCCCCCACAAATGCAGCCATGTCCCCCACAAATGCAGCCATGTCACCCAAAAGTATTCTATTCTGGTATCGGGGATATTTGCGGGAGTACAAGTACTCCCGCAAATACTCGGTATAACCCTAGACACTGGAGCAACATGAATACAGCTGCTGTGTCCCAATATGACATTTGTGTGGGTACACAGTCCCAAATGCACCCAGGGTGAGTTCAGGTCCATGCACCCACACGGATGTCATTTTAGGACATGCAGCTACTATGTCTCAATAGAAATAAATGGGACTGTCTGCAGAGGGATGCATGCAACACCAGTAGCAGCTGGCGCTCCAAATTTTTGGGGGGGCGCGAACAAAAAATAAAAAGTCATGCGCCGCCACTGTGCATTGCCCGACACATACCTGTCTCGCAGCAGGTCATGGTGATGTCCTTCACGTCCACGCTCCTTGATGTATTCTCCTGTCCTCTCTATCAGGCATCCAATCACAGTGTCTGTTTCAGCCAACCAGGAGACAGGTAACAAACCAAAGCACCTGATTGGCCGAGAGGCAGGTCAGTGTTAAGAAAGCGATGTATTCGCTTTCCTAACAATGCTAAGTGAACAGCGACGCCCAGCATGGTGCCCACAGTTCACTATTTTGGACACCTATTAGAGCCTATGATTCTAATCAGACGCTGCAAAAAAAAAAAAAAAAACCCACCGCTGTAATTCACCCAACAAGGAGCCGTACACCTGAATAGGGGGTGGCAGCGGTGACCATAGATAGCTTCATGCATTGCATGAAGCTATCTATGGTGAGAGAGCCCTTTATGGACACACCACCACTGTGCAATCCCTGTGACTGTAACACACAGCCCTGCATGTGGCATGAATGTAATCATCCCATGTGAATGCAGCTTTAAAGGTAACATATGTCTGTTGTCTGCCCAAAAATAATTGTTACTATAAAGATATACAGTAGTCACCTGATGCTATTTTCATTGTCTGCTGCTGGTTGCCAGACCCGAGTATGAAGAGCTGCCAGGCAGGCCGGTCTGTATGATGTAGATAGAGAAGTATAACGTTAGTGTGCACAGTTCCATAGATCATAAGTGAGAAATATCCGAGCATAATACTCACCGAAAAGCCTGGGAGCAGAGCAGAGACAGCCGGTGAGCTGGAACACACAGAAACCATTATCGCCTCTATACTCTTTCATAGCACCAGACAAGCGAATAATAACGAGACGCCGAACAACACTCAATCATCGTGCTGTCCTTCATAACCCAAACACAACAATCCCATAACCTTCTTACCTGTCAGAGCCGCCATCTTAGGACAGGACGTCCCCTGAGCGCTTCCGGAAACTGTGCGCCAACTAAATATTCCGCCGGAAAACAGCTAGCAAGCCTGGGTTCCGCATACTCAACGTCACTTTCTCTCATCAGCTATTTCCGGGGAAGAGTTGTACTACCAGTACTAGCCTGGTGCTTACGCTGTAACTGAGGACCCATACAAGTGACAGCTTAGTTAGTTGCCAATATTCTGTATATATTTCAGGAGAAATCTGACGTTTTAGTTGTATAATGTGTAGTTGTATAATGTGTGTATAACCTAAATCCATAACTTCCAACTGCCCCTCTTTTACAACCAAACTTTTTTGGCTCTCTTTTCTTTGTCCCTCTTTCTGAAGTATAGTAAGACTAATATAAACATTAACTACTTGCTTTTAATAAGAAAAATCCCAATAGGCATATATTGATTGGTTTAAGCAAAGGTTATAGCGTCTACAAACTATGGGGTATTTTTATATATGTTTAATATATATTTCTTTACTAGTAATGGCAGCAATCGGTGACTTATAGCAGGACTGCGATATTGGGGAGGACATTCTGACACTTTTTGGGGACCAGTGACACTAATACAGTGCTAAATAAATATGCACTGTTGCTGTACTAATGACACTGGCTGGGAAGGAGGTAAAGAGGTTGTATGACTTTGGTTTAAGAAAAAAAAATAACAAACATGTTTTACTTACCTCGACTATGCAGTTCGTTTTGCACAAAGTGACCCCGATCCTGGTCTTCTGGGGGTCCCTAGGCGGCTGTCTTGGCTCTTCCCTGCAAGCGCTAACTCCCTTCATGGGAAGCTCTCTCCCAAGGGGGTTAGCTTGTAGGCGCGCTCCAATGATATAGCCGGTGGCTGTAGCTGCTGACTCTAACACCCGGCTCCGCCCCCCCAGCGCGCTGGCTGCACTTCTAACAATCTCCAATGACGAGCCGCCTCATGTAGGGGGGTGTGACTGTAGGCGTGATGTCATCGATTGTGTATCCCTATAAAAGGGATCATACGATCGATGACGCCGCCACAGTGAAGAACGGGGAAGCCGTGTTTACACACGGCTCTCCCCGCTCTTCAGCTCTGGGGACCGATCGTGGGACTCCAGCATCGATCGGGTCTCGCTAGGTCTCGGTCACGGAGCTTCGGACCGGGCGCACGCCCGCGACCAACGGCTGGGCACTAGCACAGGACGTACCTGTACGTACATGTGCCATTCTGCCGATGTATATGTGCAGGAGGCGGTCTTTAGGTGGTTAAGTGGTTAAAATTACTAAAAAAAAACAAACATGTTTTTCATTTCATTACTTTTTTATAAAAAATAAAAATAAAATTGTGGCATTGCAGTATTAACTGTCACATCATAATATTAGTAAAGGAGTACCATTTTTGGGATGTCATCCTGAGTTATTTACAATAAATTGGGATTTTTGTAGGTAAAATCTACTAAATAAAACTGTTTGAGTGTTATCCTCCTTTTCATCATATAGATTAGAATAATGGAGTTTCAAGTCATTATGGATCCTTGCTTCTGAAGGGTCCCCTTGGGAGAAGGTATGGCAGATGGCTATGTTCTCTTATGAACACATAAATAGACTAACGCTAATTACTGTCTCTTAAATTGCAAGTAGTGTGGAGACTGCCTTTTCATCATCACTATTTTGGCTTCATGATCTTTATTACTTTACTCAGTTCCAGGATGATTTTTTTTATAGAAGCATTGGAGTGGGGGGGCATGTTTAAAAAAATAAATTGTGCTAAAATGTTCCATTGTGAAAAAATAATGGGACCCTTAGAAAAAGATAATTGAACACTGACAGATCATGTAATGATGGTAAACCTACATAAATAATAAAAGAGTTAACCATGACAAAATGATTGGTTGGATGGATCTGCTATTTGCCTAACATTTGTAGGACTAGAAATGGTTAATACATCCTTGCATGAAGGAGACACGCATACCTTGGTTCCTCTGGGTCTTAATTACAGAAATGAAATGCAAGTGTTTTGTGATTTAAATGATAAACAAGTAGACTCTGTAAGCACTTTTAGAGAATTGTGCATCTGTTAGGCCGCGTATACACGATCGAATATATCTGGTCCGCAGACCAGTTTCAGCGGACATATCCGATCGTGTGTACGGGCTAGCAGACAGGTTTCCAGCAGACAAAAGTTTTAAATCATGCTTTAAAACTTGTCTGCTGGAAAGCCGTCTGTCGGATATGTCCGCTGGTTAACCAGCGGACCGAAATCTTTTGCATGCGTAGAATGGATTAGACGCATGCGTGGAAGTATTTTACTCCCTGGTTCGGTGATGTGGCGGCGTCAACGTCACCGCCACGTCACAGTGCTGTCTGTCCGCGGGGATTTTGGTTTGATCGTGTGTACATAAATCAAACCACAATCTCCCAGGAGACATGTCCGATGAAAACGGATATATCTCCTCGTGTGTACGGGGCCTTAGAGGTGGAGCAATATGCCTCTCAAGTGTTTTTAAAGAAAGAGATTTTTAATACATGTGTCCTTGTTATGTTGAGCGTGAGTTTATACATGGGAAATGACTGTTGGTTTTGGGAATCTTTTATCTATGACTTTGACAAGTCAAAGGGTGCAGGATCCTCCTTCTTCATACTCAGTACTGGAGTTACAAGTTTCAATGGATCCGTGCACCTGAGGGGTCCCTCCAGAGAAGGTAAGCAAAAGGCTCTAAGTTCTCTAAGACCGCAAATTATTCACAAGGCCAATATGGTGCCTTCATTTAAAAAGGGCTCAAGTTCTTCACCAAGTAACTACAGGCCCTTAAATTTATTTTCTATAGTAGGAAAGATGCTTGAGGTTTTGATTAAGATGATAGCCAGCATGGATTTACAAAAGACTGAAGTTGTCAAAAATGTGTTGTCAAAAATCAGCTTTTTATGAGGATGTATGGAAAAACATTGATGAAGTAGTGACAGTGGGTTTATTGTGTGGTTTATTATATATTTGGTTCAAAGGTTGTGTTTTGGAGCAGTGATTAATGATTCATACTTTTGTTAGTGGTATACTCCAAGGTTCAGTGTTGAGACCTCTAATTTTAAACCTGTTTATAAATTATATAAGAAATGGACTAAAATGTACCATTTCTGTTTCTGCAAATGATCCAAAGCTATGTAGTGGAATAAAATCCTTACTGATGTGGTTTGATTGGGCAAAGACATGACAAGTGAGGTCTAATGTAAAGTTATGCATTTGCTGGTTAAACTTGTATGCATCATACATTCTAGGGGGGGGGGGGTCTATCTGGGTGAGCCAATGATAGAGAACAATCTTACATTTTTCATTTGTGTCGTTCTCTGGCTCTATTATGCCAGCTACAGGGTTGGAGTTTGGGAGGTTTGAAGCTTAAAGGGTCACTAAAGGAAAAAAATAAATAAGCTGAAATGACTATTTACAGGGTATAGAGACATAATAGTTAACCTATTCCTTTTAAAAATGATTAAAAATAGATACAAATCAATCATATAATGTGCCTACAGTTTAGTTTCACTTTTAAACTGGTTTGATGTTTCTGTGAAGTAGAGAGACACACAGAACAAAAACAAAGAAATCCAGGGCAGTGTTTTGTTTTTAAAATGAATCTGATTGGTTCTGAGAAGTTTTAGACACACAGTAATGACAGCTTGGACCACAGTGAAAAGCTGCCATGAGGTTTTTCATAAGGAGCCAGACAAGCAGGAAGTGTGGAGATCAGAGCAGAATTACAGCAACTTCAAAGCAAAAACGAACAACGAGGACATGAAACCAGGACTGCAGTGAGGTAAAGGAAGCTATTTAGCTAAAAAAAAAATCCTTTAGTGATCCTTTAAGGCTGGGTTCACACATATGCAATTTGGATGCGGGTTTCCGTCTAGTTTATCCTTATTTTCATCTGATTTTAACAGTAACACACTTCCTGTCCTAGGACGACACTCACTCACTGTATTGTATCTATAAATGAGCAGCATTATCACCCTAGGGCAGTGATGGTGAACCTTGGCACCCCAGATGTTTTGGAACTAAATTTCCCATGATGCTCCACTACACTGCAGAGTGCATGAGCATCATGGCAAATGTAGTTCCAATACATCTGGGGTGCCAAGGTTCGCCATCATTGCTCTAGGGCAGGGATCTCCAAACTACGGCCCTCCAGATGCTGTGGAACTACACTTCCCATGAGGCCTTGTAAAATTCTGACATTCGTAGACATGACTAGGCATGATGGGAAATGTAGTTCCTGAACACCTGGAGGGCCGTAGTTTGGAGACTCCTGCTCTAGGGCATTAGGTGTTCTAACCCTATGGAACAGCTTTTGCTCTCCTCTTCTTCATAAACATAAGGGGAGATGTTGTATGGTTCACATGGGGCAAAGCTAACTGATAACAATGAACAGAGGCAAAGTGTACAGGAAGTAGTGTTGAGCAGAATATGCCATATTCGATTTCGCGATATATCTCGAATATATAGTCGAATATTCAAGATATATTCACTAAATACGAATATTCGTGATATTTTTTGGAAATTAAATTATTGCGAATTTTCGCTATTGCGATTTTTCGCTATTGCGATTTTTCGCTATTGCGAATATTCGAGAAATGCGGAATGGAGCACTCTGATTGGCTCAGAATATTCGTGATATTTTATAATACAAAATAATTGCGAATATTCGAGAAATGCGGAATGGAGCACTCTGATTGGCTCAGAATATTCGTGATATATTACAATATAAAATAATTGCAAATATTCGAGAAATGCGGAAGGAGCACTCTGATTGGCTCAGAATATTCGTGATATATTACAATATAAAATAATTGCGAATATTCGAGAAATGCAGAAGGAGCACTCTGATTGGCTCAGAATATTCGTGATATATTACAATACACAATAATTGCGAATATTCGGCAAATGCGGAAGGAGCACTCTGATTGGCTCAGAATATTTGTGATATATTACAATACACAATAATTGCGAATATTCGAGAAATGCGGAAGGAGCACTCTGATTGGCTCAGAATATTCGTGATATATTACAATACACAATAATTGCGAATATTCGAGAAATGTGGAAGGAGCACTCTGATTGGCTCAGAATATTCGTGATATATTACAATATAAAATAATTGCGAATATTCGAGAAATGCGGAATGGAGCACTCTGATTGGCTCAGAATATTCGTGATATATTACAATATAAAATAATTGCGAATATTCGAGAAATGCGGAATGGAGCACTCTGATTGGCTCAGAATATTCGTGATATATTACAATATAAAATAATTGCGAAATTTCGAGAAATGCGGAATGGAGCACTCTGATTGGCTCAGGATATTCGTGATATATTACAATATAAAATAATTGCGAATATTCGAGAAATGCGGAATGGAGCACTCTGATTGGCTCAGAATATTCGTGATATATTACAATATAAAATAATCGCGCGATATCGCTATTGCCGAATAATCGCATTGCGATTTTTCGGCAATATAAAATGAGCGCTGCAGCTACTCGGCCCAAGGTCTCTAATCATACCAGCAATGCTTTTAGACGTCGATGGGTTCTCTAGGATGTGATCTGTTCTAAAAAAAAAATTGAAAAAATTCGAATATTCGAAATAGCGAATATTCGCCGCGATATTCGTGTTATTCGCGAATACTCGAATATGCAATATTCGTAGCGAATATCGATCGAATATATCTGGTCCGCAGACCAGTTTCAGCGGACATATCCGATCGTGTGTACGGGCTAGCAGACAGGTTTCCAGCAGACAAAAGTTTTAAATCATGCTTTAAAACTTGTCTGCTGGAAAGCCGTCTGTCGGATATGTCCGCTGGTTAACCAGCGGACCGAAATCTTTTGCATGCGTGGAATGGATTAGACGCATGCGTGGAAGTATTTTACTCCCTGGTTCGGTGATGTGGCGGCGTCAACGTCACCGCCACGTCACAGTGCTGTCTGTCCGCGGGGATTTTGGTTTGATCGTGTGTACATAAATCAAACCACAATCTCCCAGGAGACATGTCCGATGAAAACGGATATATCTCCTCGTGTGTACGGGGCCTTAGAGGTGGAGCAATATGCCTCTCAAGTGTTTTTAAAGAAAGAGATTTTTAATACATGTGTCCTTGTTATGTTGAGCGTGAGTTTATACATGGGAAATGACTGTTGGTTTTGGGAATCTTTTATCTATGACTTTGACAAGTCAAAGGGTGCAGGATCCTCCTTCTTCATACTCAGTACTGGAGTTACAAGTTTCAATGGATCCGTGCACCTGAGGGGTCCCTCCAGAGAAGGTAAGCAAAAGGCTCTAAGTTCTCTAAGACCGCAAATTATTCACAAGGCCAATATGGTGCCTTCATTTAAAAAGGGCTCAAGTTCTTCACCAAGTAACTACAGGCCCTTAAATTTATTTTCTATAGTAGGAAAGATGCTTGAGGTTTTGATTAAGATGATAGCCAGCATGGATTTACAAAAGACTGAAGTTGTCAAAAATGTGTTGTCAAAAATCAGCTTTTTATGAGGATGTATGGAAAAACATTGATGAAGTAGTGACAGTGGGTTTATTGTGTGGTTTATTATATATTTGGTTCAAAGGTTGTGTTTTGGAGCAGTGATTAATGATTCATACTTTTGTTAGTGGTATACTCCAAGGTTCAGTGTTGAGACCTCTAATTTTAAACCTGTTTATAAATTATATAAGAAATGGACTAAAATGTACCATTTCTGTTTCTGCAAATGATCCAAAGCTATGTAGTGGAATAAAATCCTTACTGATGTGGTTTGATTGGGCAAAGACATGACAAGTGAGGTCTAATGTAAAGTTATGCATTTGCTGGTTAAACTTGTATGCATCATACATTCTAGGGGGGGGGGGGGTCTATCTGGGTGAGCCAATGATAGAGAACAATCTTACATTTTTCATTTGTGTCGTTCTCTGGCTCTATTATGCCAGCTACAGGGTTGGAGTTTGGGAGGTTTGAAGCTTAAAGGGTCACTAAAGGAAAAAAATAAATAAGCTGAAATGACTATTTACAGGGTATAGAGACATAATAGTTAACCTATTCCTTTTAAAAATGATTAAAAATAGATACAAATCAATCATATAATGTGCCTACAGTTTAGTTTCACTTTTAAACTGGTTTGATGTTTCTGTGAAGTAGAGAGACACACAGAACAAAAACAAAGAAATCCAGGGCAGTGTTTTGTTTTTAAAATGAATCTGATTGGTTCTGAGAAGTTTTAGACACACAGTAATGACAGCTTGGACCACAGTGAAAAGCTGCCATGAGGTTTTTCATAAGGAGCCAGACAAGCAGGAAGTGTGGAGATCAGAGCAGAATTACAGCAACTTCAAAGCAAAAACGAACAACGAGGACATGAAACCAGGACTGCAGTGAGGTAAAGGAAGCTATTTAGCTAAAAAAAAAATCCTTTAGTGATCCTTTAAGGCTGGGTTCACACATATGCAATTTGGATGCGGGTTTCCGTCTAGTTTATCCTTATTTTCATCTGATTTTAACAGTAACACACTTCCTGTCCTAGGACGACACTCACTCACTGTATTGTATCTATAAATGAGCAGCATTATCACCCTAGGGCAGTGATGGTGAACCTTGGCACCCCAGATGTTTTGGAACTAAATTTCCCATGATGCTCCACTACACTGCAGAGTGCATGAGCATCATGGCAAATGTAGTTCCAATACATCTGGGGTGCCAAGGTTCGCCATCATTGCTCTAGGGCAGGGATCTCCAAACTACGGCCCTCCAGATGCTGTGGAACTACACTTCCCATGAGGCCTTGTAAAACTCTGACATTCGTAGACATGACTAGGCATGATGGGAAATGTAGTTCCTGAACACCTGGAGGGCCGTAGTTTGGAGACTCCTGCTCTAGGGCATTAGGTGTTCTAACCCTATGGAACAGCTTTTGCTCTCCTCTTCTTCATAAACATAAGGGGAGATGTTGTATGGTTCACATGGGGCAAAGCTAACTGATAACAATGAACAGAGGCAAAGTGTACAGGAAGTAGTGTTGAGCAGAATATGCCATATTCGATTTCGCGATATATCTCGAATATATAGTCGAATATTCAAGATATATTCACTAAATACGAATATTCGTGATATTTTTTGGAAATTAAATTATTGCGAATTGCGAATTATTTTATATTGTAATATATCACGAATATTCTGAGCCAATCAGAGTGCTCCTTCCGCATTTCTCGAATATTTGCAATTATTTTATATTGTAATATATCACGAATATTCTGAGCCAATATTCGTGATATATTACAATATAAAATAATTGCGAAATTTCGAGAAATGCGGAATGGAGCACTCTGATTGGCTCAGGATATTCGTGATATATTACAATATAAAATAATTGCGAATATTCGAGAAATGCGGAATGGAGCACTCTGATTGGCTCAGAATATTCGTGATATATTACAATATAAAATAATCGCGCGATATCGCTATTGCCGAATAATCGCATTGCGATTTTTCGGCAATATAAAATGAGCGCTGCAGCTACTCGGCCCAAGGTCTCTAATCATACCAGCAATGCTTTTAGACGTCGATGGGTTCTCTAGGATGTGATCTGTTCTAAAAAAAAAATTGAAAAAATTCGAATATTCGAAATAGCGAATATTCGCCGCGATATTCGTGTTATTCGCGAATACTCGAATATGCAATATTCGTAGCGAATATTCGCAATGCGAATATTCGTGAGCAACACTAACAGGAAGTTATTTTTTTTTTTTTAACAACAAGGTTGGTCTTTATTGGGAAAAAAAACATAAGAATGGTACATGACAATTTAGTCTGGGTAAGAGCAGTACAATACATAGATTACATACAGAGGGGAAAAAATTAAAATAATAATAGAAAAAAATAAGAAATATCTATATATATATACATATACATATACACACACATACATATTCATACATACATATATATATATACATACACATACATTCATACATGCATACATATACATACACACACATACATATAAGGCACACAATAATAAGGCACACTTCTCTATTATGAAATAAGGCGGTTATATCAAACAGGTAGGATAGCAGGTAATATCACAACAACCAATATTGCAGGTATCAGAGCGAACGCCCTGGGGAAGGGGAGGAGGAGGGGGGAAAAAGGGGGGGGGGCAGGGGGAGGGGAAGGGAGGGAGGGGGAAGCCCACCCACGACGCCAAGAACAATTCTCCCACGTACATCTCAGGGGTTAGCAACATATGAGGGATCGGTCCAGGGCCGCCAAACCCTCTCATACTTCATAGGACACCCTCTACTTATATACGTCAACTTATACAATGGAAGCACTGCGTTTACCGCCCTTTCCCAGGAGCCCACAGTGGGGGGTAAGGGGGAGATCCATTTCAGCAGAATCTCCTTCTTAGCATAAAAGAACAACAAAGAAATCAACGTCTTGGTATATCTAGGCCGCAGCTCGTCATCCTGTACGCCCAACAGGGCCAATTCCGCCGACAAGGGTAATTCCAGTTGGAGGCGGAAATTGATAGTCTCTCCCACCGCAGCCCAGAACCTCGCCAGCTTCGGGCAGGTCCAGAACATGTGTAAAAAGGTGCTATCAGACGAGTGACATCGGGGGCAATTTGGTGAACGGAGCGGATAAATTCTGTGCAGTCTCTGAGGCGTAAAATAAACCCTGTGCAGAAATTTCGTTTGAATCAGCTTATCCCTAGAGGAGATGACCACCCTAGAGCTAGCCTCAAAACACTCCTCCCAGGTTTCTCTGTCCAACTCAGGGAAATCCCCCCTCCATTTATCCCACAAGGCTTCCATCTTTGGGGAATCCCTCCTCTGGAGAGCAAAATACAGCTCAGACAGCGGCTTAGCCAGAGTCTCCTGCGTTAACAGGTCCTCTATGGAATCGGCTTTCAGAGTAGGGGGGGACGGGAACTGCGCCCTGGCTGCGTGACGGAGCTGCTGATACCTAAACGCCATCCATAAAGGAAGGCCAAACTTATTCGCCAGAGCTCGGAATGAGAGAAGAGTCCCGCGGCTGTAAACGTCGCGGAGCAACTTAATGCCAAAGCGGGCCCACAGCTGCGGATCCGGAATGGTTCTAAAATGAGGGAGACAAGGGTTGCCCCACAGGGGGGTAAAGGGGGACCGCTGGTCGGGGTTCAGGAACCGTCTTCTAGCCACCCCCCAGACCCGAAGTGTCGCCACAGTCGGGATCGGCAGCAGAGGGGACGCCGAGGGGCCCCGGTACACAAGGTTGGTAAGCTCCGTGAGGGAGCCCACGATGGCCGCTTCCAAACAGACAGCCGCATTAGCCCTGGACTGCTGAAACCACCATCTCACCGTGACCAACATAGCCGCCCAGTAGTAAGTCAACAAGTCAGGGAGGGCAAGTCCCCCACAACTCACAGGGAGCCGGAGGGTCGCCCTAGCCAACCGGGGGGAAGAACCCTGCCACAGGAAGGAGCCGATACAGCCATCCACCCCCCTAAAAAAGGAAGCGGGTAGCCACACCGGGCAGTTCCTAAAAATGTAAGTCAGCTTGGGGAGGTAGATCATCTTTATGAGATTGATACGACCCAGGAGGTTGAGAGGGAGATCAGCCCAGCGGGAACAGTGGTCTCTAAGGCGCTGGATCACAGGTAATAGGTTGAGGCGGTGGAAGGAACGCAGATCTCTCGCCACCCTGACTCCCAGGTATACAAACTCATCCACCCACCGAAGCGGAGTCTGAGCCCCCGACATCTCGGCCCGCGCATCCAGGGGAAATAGAACAGACTTGGACCAATTAATACGAATCCCCGAAAACCTCCCAAATACGTCAAACATCTCTAGGGCTGCAGTCAACGAGGAATCCGCGTCGTGTAAATATAACAGGGTATCATCTGCGTAGAGCGAGATCTTCTCTTCTAGAGGGCCCAGCCGTAGACCTTTGATGCGACTGGAATCACGAACCAAGACCGCCAGGGGCTCCAGCGCCAGGGCAAATAGGCTAGGCGACAACGGGCACCCCTGGCGGGTCCCCCTTCCGAGCACAAAGAAGTCTGACAGTGAGTTGTTCACCCGTATCCTCGCCTTAGGTGCACGATATAGCAGGCCCAACCAGTGTAAAAATCGCGGTCCAAAACCAAACCGTCGCAGCACCTCCCACAAATAGCCCCACTCCACAGAATCAAAAGCCTTCTCGGCATCCAGCGAGGCTATGACTCTAGAACCGCTGTTACTATGAGTGGTTGCCAGGTTGAGGAACAAGCGACGGATATTAATGTCGGTCCCTTTCCCAACCATGAATCCCGTCTGATCCACATGGATAAGATTATCCATCACCCCACTAAGCCGACGAGCCAAAATTTTTGCCAACAATTTAGCGTCCGCATTAATCAATGATATAGGCCTATAGGAGGTGCACTCCTCCGGGTCCTTGCCCGGCTTAAGTATCAGCACCACTATCGCTTCGTACATCGAGTCAGGCAAAGTGTCTGAAGTAGTAAACCGCTTGAACAAAGCGGTAAGTCTAGGTACCAACAGCTCCTGATAGGTGGAATATAGCTCAATAGGAATCCCATCCGGGCCCGGGGCCTTCCCCGCCTGCATGGAGCACAACGCCTCCTGCACCTCCTCCAAGGAAATATCCTCGTCCAACTTCCCACTAGTGTCTGAATCCAACGAGGGGAGAGAAACTCTATCTAAGTATCGGTGGAGCTCCAGAGAACCATAAGAAGCCTTAGAGGTGTAAAGGGTCTGGTAAAAGCTCAGGAAGCGCTCATTGATATCTACCTGGCTAGTCAGCGGTTGGCCCTCCTGTCCCTTCAAACGAGCAATGTGGGTCACCCCCTGCTGCCCCCTTGCCAACCAGGCCAGCAGCCTGCCATTTTTGTCCCCAAACTCAAACACCCTCTGGGACGTCTCAAGCATAGATTTTTTAGTAAGGTCAATTCTAAGGAGAGAGAGGTCCCTCACTGAGTCCTGCCAGGCAATATAGTTATTCTGAATGGGCGCCCTCACATATTCAGCCTCCCGGAGCTTCGCCTGATCCTCTAAGGACCGCAGAGACTGCACAGAATGCCTCTTCCTCTGAGCTATACGAGTAATGAATTCTCCTCGCACCCATGCCTTAAAGGCGTCCCACAACACCTCAGGGCCCGCAGACCCATCATTGTCTACCCAAAAGTTACATAGCGCCTCTGGCATTGCCTCCTGAATCTCAGGGTCCGCAATCCAGTACCTAGACAGCCTCCACACCCCCTCCCCCCCCACCTGCGAGGTCCGAACAACAACGGACAACGGAGCATGGTCGGATATACCCCGAGAAAGGATCTCAGTAGAGATCACCCTAGGTAATAGCGTCGGGGAGGCAAAGGCCAAATCGATCCGAGACATGGTCCGGTAGGTGGTGGAGAGGCAGGTAAACTCCCTGTCCGATGCATGGAAATGTCGCCAGACATCCGTCATATGAAAGGCAGATGCCCAGTGAGAGAGACCCTGCTGCATGGGACCAGAGGGGTGGAGCCTGTCCAGATCCCTGGACGGCACTAGATTAAAATCACCAATTAAAAGGACATTGTCCACATTATACATAACAATCTGTTGCATTAGAGAGTGAAGTACCCCCACATCCGCTGGGGGAGGGAGATAGACCCCCACCAGCACATATGGGATCTCTGAAATCAGAGCATGTAGAATGAGGTAGCGGCCCAGAGGGTCCAATTTGACAGCAACGAGCTGAAAGGGCAGGGATCTGTGCACCAGGACACTCACTCCTCTAGCGTAGTTAGAATAGGGTGCATGATAATGCGCACCGATCCACGCCCTCTTCAGACTCAAGACCTTGGAGCCCATCAAGTGTGTTTCCTGCAGTATACAAATCTGGGGGTGGAGCCTCCGCAGATAGTTGAGGACCAATGAACGTTTAACGGCCGAGTTGAGGCCCCTCACGTTCCAGGACACTATCAAACACTCGGCCATGGGACGTACCATAACCATAACAGAAGGGTGCACTGAGGGAAAACCTCCCAGTAACCCTGGACCCGAGGGAGCCAGCCGGCCCCCCGGGTGCAGCGTAGGATATCAGTGCCCCACCTGTCCGACCCCACATTAAACCCAGACCGGGACCAATATAGATATAGAGCATTCCCAAAAGACCAACAAAACAATACAAACACAAAAACAGAAAGAAAAAAACAGAACAATCTTACAGCGCCCGGGCTAGCAACTGCCAACCCCCCCTCCCCCCACCCCATGCACCCCAGAACAGAGAGGCGCATCTAAGACCCATAACACCCTTTAACAGGAAAACAACCACTGGCTGGGGGCGTGCCACCAGGTTAGGACTCGACTCGACCACCTGACGGCAGAGGAACCAGTGGAATAAAGTTAGACATAAGTCACCCAGTTGGAGTGAGCAGAAACATCTTATAGCTTATACCTGACCAAGCAGGGGCACCATCACTGAAAGCAGAAGTAAAAAACGGGGAACATTGCTGGATGTATACAGGGGGTATAGTGGCCAAAAAATCAGTATTTGGATGCCATGGAAATCCAGAGGTCCGCAGCAGCCAACCCCCTAGTGAACATCCAACACACCCAGACAGTCAGCCGTACAGACATGTTCACGGGGGTCCTGAAAGACAAGAAGCCCACAACAGGGGGGTGTGCAGTCATGTTCACCGCGTCCCGCCAACAGGAAACCGAAAGGGGATGAAGTCCAAAGGGGGTCCCAGGATAGTCAATAGCACCATACCTCCGCACGAACAGCCGACACCCTCCAACAGGAAAGAAGAACAGCCGCATCAGTCTGGCAGGGTCTCCAGCCAAGCCGCAGCATCTTTAGGGGAGGCAAAGAAGCGGGCAGTCTCCCCATCCACCACCCGAAGCTTCGCAGGAAAGAGGACACTGTATTTAATGCCCTTAGCACGGAGAGCCGCCTTCACCCCATCAAACGACCTGCGCTGGCGCTGGGTCTCCATAGTATAATCCGGGAACATCAAAATCCGGCCGTTGCGATAAGGCAATTCCCCAGCCGCTCGCGCTGCCCTAAGTAGCTCATCCCGGTCACGGAAATTAAGCAGCCTCAGTATGAAGGTACGCGGCGGGGCCCCCTCTGGTCCGGGCTTGGGGGGAACCCGGTGAGCACGTTCCACCGCGAAGTAGGGGGAGAGCCGCGCCGCCGGTAGCAATGAGCGGAGGAGTTCCTCAGTAAACAGGGCAGGAGACCGTCCCTCCACCCCCTCCGGCAGGCCAATCAGCCGTAGATTATTCCTGCGGCTCCTATTCTCGGCATCCTCCGCCCTGTACTCCAGCGCCCTTACTTTGGTCTGCAAGGCCCTTATGGAGGCTGCGTGATCAGCCACCGTATCCTCCACCTCGCCAACCCGCCGCTCAGTTTCAGACACGCGGGAGCGGATCTTGTCCAAATCCTGCCGCATCAAGCCGACATCCAGCTGTACCTCCTCGATCTTCGTAGTGAGAGCAGTCTGGCAAGAGGCTATAGCAGCCATCACCTCCGGTATGCCCGGAGTCGGCCGGGGAGAGTCCTCCTCATGGTCAGTCTGTGAGGCCATGTTGCGATGGCGCGCAGCAGGCCGCAGCTCGCAGAGAACGGGAGAGGATTCCACAGGGCCACACGGGGGGAATTTTATCCGCCTGCTCCTCCTCTGATTCCCGGATGCTTTAGAAGGCATTCAGCGGCACCTGGAACCGAAAGATCCCCACAGTCACGGTATACGGATAAAATTATAGGATTACACTCCAAGAGAGCTCAGGACACACGTCTGCTCAGTCCGCCATCCCGGCCACGCCCCAACAGGAAGTTATTAGCTTACAAAGTATCTGCCATGATAACAGGTACTGTATTTTTTTGCTCTTATTGAACAAAACATGATACAGAATATTAAACAGGCCAAAAGGGAACAAATAAAAAAGTTAATCGATAGGGTTTATCCGAAGTTAATCTTTAACTTGTTTATTTTAAACTTGCTATCCCATCTTATAGTACACATGCATGCTGTTCTAATCCTTTTAGCAAAGCAGCTATGCAAAAGCTACAATACTTGTTTTTACGTTCTCCTCCTTTAGCCTTCCTTTTCCAATTGACTAGAATGGGCCAGATTCTCATAGAATTCCGGCGGCGTTTCTGCTGCTGCTGGAGCAAGTGCTGACCTCAACGCTTAAATCGCGCATATTCAAAAATTAATACCAAAAAGCCCAGTGCGCATGCTCCAAAGGACGTCAATTTTCTCATGTAAGGATGAGCGTACGCCAGCCATTGAGAATCGACGTACGCAAACGACGTATTCCCAAGTAAGAAAAGACTTAAACATCTGTGATGCTTCCTGTGCAACCAACATTAATTCTCTACGTGGGTGGTCCCAAAGGCCAATCTCTCATTCTGGCCCAACACACTTTGAAAGGCCAATAGATAGAATATTGATTCCCAGGATCCGGGTTCCTGGCAAATTAATTCTCTACGTGGGTGGTCCCAAAGGCCAATCTCTCATTCAACACACTTTGATAGGAATATTGAAGGATCCGGGTGGCAAATTGACAGATGAACAGAAGCTGCACACAATCAGATGCATCTGCTGTTTGGGTACACTGACAGGCACCAAATTCAGCAGTCAGAATACTACAGCCACAACAGGAGATTCATCCATCCGTACTGTATAGATTTTTTTATTTGATTACGGATATATCGTGTGATATTGTGCAAATAGTAGAGTTAGGCCGCGTACACACGGTCGGTTAAACCGATGAGAATGGTCTGATGGTCCGTTTTCATCGGTCAAAACGGATCGTGTGTGGGCGTCATCGGTTATTTAACCATTGGTTAAAAATCCATGCATGCTCAGACTAAATTAGGGGACGGGAGCGGTCGTTCTGGTAAAACTAGCGTTCGTTTTGGAGATGGCACATTCTAAAACATTTTTAAAATTAGTGCCTCGTTTATTGCAGCGCATTTTTTTCTTCGTTCTATTGCTAGAATAAAGACGTTGTTATGCTGATGGTATTTAGACAGAGTTCTCCCATACTGACTTCTTTTTTTTTTTTGCTTGTGATCTCACGAATATTTCCTTTTCTTTTTAAAAAAGCCAGATCTCCAAAATAATGTTGCACTCCATAATTTTTCTTGTTTTTTTTAAATTTCATGTTTTTTTGCAAGTTATCATAACTTGTTTTTTTTTTTTTTGAGAAATTTCTTATTTTTTTTGTTATCAAGTTATCACAACATCCCCCCTCTCAAGGAGGTTGTGTCCTTTGTTAATTACACATTGTATTTCGGAAATGTTTGATGGCTATTCAACAGAAAAACACAATAGACAAGTATTCAACTTAAATTAAATCTCCATTTATTCTGGTACAATCAATTAAACATGAAGGGCAACAATTGAGCACTCAGACAAATCTATGTAGACTTTGGAGCCCAAAGGCTCATTCCACCATGATAACCATCAAAATCAATAACCTCTAATTGGGGTCACAATGTGATCCCCAAATTCCTAGAAATCTGAAGCAGCAGCAGATGTCATACATAACCCCAAGCTGTGGTACTACAACAACAACAACCTCCGTTTTCTGGCAGATCAGCTTGAAATCACGGATTCACTTTCTGGTCTTCCTTGCAGCCTTCCTTCCACGGCCCCTTGCAGGTGATGAGAATGTGGCAGCAGGAGGAGGAGGAGGGAACTGGGCCGGGTCACTAAGTTGTGTGGTCTCAGTCAGCAGGCCCCTTCTTCCCCTCTGAATCACAGATGCAAAAAGATCCCCTGCCAGGCGCTCCTCCATATTTTGCAGCTGGTCAGCAAGGTAGGAGCTGTAGCCCTCAACAGGGTTAACTGAAGTGGAGGCACCTGTGATTCAGTGCTGCCACTGGGCCTGGGCACCTGCTGACTGCCACTCACCCCCTCTACTCTTGGCTGATCTCTTCCTGTGTATAAAAAAGGACTGGCATTTTTATTTATTTTTTGGTAAATTGAACAGACTCTCATTCTGACCCCTGCAGTTGGCATCCCTGTTACTATATTGTCTGCACACAACGTTTGTTTGGGTTTTCAAGCTTTCAATTTGGTTCAAAAAACATCTTGTTAAACCATCAATTTGAGGCCAAGAAATATGTTGTAAACTACTATACCTGACTGAAGATGTTCAGATCTTGCTCCTCAATCTCAGCCAGCTCTGCGGCACCCTCTACAGGGGTGGGGGGGAACAGTGGAAGGAAGGGGACATTCAGGGCATATTACAATCATGGTAATTAGGGAATGATGCAAGAAATACAAGACATTAGCATACATTTAAGAAATATATAGATTGCTATGTGAAAGGAGAAAACTTACCTCAATATAGACCTTCTGTATCACTTGTATGATGGCAGAACACTTAAAACAGAAAGCAACCAAATACAGCAAGGCCTGTAAAGAACTAACTGAAAAACAGAAATCGAGCGGACAGGAACGCACTGCAAAACAGATACAACCTGACTGCAAGCACTGAAAAACAGATATGAATCCACAAGCACAAACTGAACCCGAAAAAATGATCTGCAAAGCATGGAGACTGAAAAGCGTGAATCGGCTCTAACCAAACTTTTGGTAACACGGAATCAGCAAAAGCAGCCCCTAGTGCCGTCGTACGTGGTTTACGTGTCCGCATTCTGACACGATCGGTTATTTAACCGATGGTGTGTGGGCGCGACGGACCATCAGTCAGCTTCATCGGTTAACCAATGACAACAGTCCATCAGACCTTTCTCATCAGATGGACTGATCGTGTGTATGCGGCTTATGCCTATGAAAAACAAAAATGTACATGTTTTCTTTTTTTTTTGTATAATCTTTATTTAGGACAAAATCGTGTAGCGGTACTTCCTCAGGAGCCGCTGGTTAGATGTGGGATCGGCATAAGTTACGTTACCTTTGACGAGTCTAGGGAAATTGATTGCAGCAACTGTGAGAGCAGTAATAGAATGTCCAAGCCAAAGGTTGACGTTTTCTAAATGCTTTATTCCTCGGTCAAACATGACCAACATCAACAGAAGGTTGACGGGTCAGGTTGATGAAGTAAAAGAACCTTGCAGTATCAGGCTTGGATAAACATAAAAGCAAGCCTGCTTTCAGTAGAAATAGTCACTGTTCGTCGCCACTCTAGCCAGAGTGGGTGAAGTGTCACCAGACAGACTTCTGCCACAGGCCTGGCAGACAAAGTGTCACTTTAGATTGCTGGTAGGTAACAGGCCAATGCCACAGACCTGGCTCTGAGGATGCCTCAGCCACAGGCCTAGAACGTTGTAGTTTCTGATTAGATGAGCAGATCCTCCCAGTAAATTGAGCTAGGGTCACCGATTGACAGTTGAAATATACCTGTCACTGCTCGGTCACCAGATCCTCGATGGTACACTCAAATCTCTCAGACAACCTGCCTCCGGGTTCTCCTCAAGCCGATTCCCCATGGTACAGCCCTCAGCTTAGGATCTCTTTAGTATAGCTGGAGACCCAGTAAGTCACTGGGGCCCCTTTCAGCATCCACTTGGAACTCTGTGTAACATGTGGCCCCAGCCTGGAAGGCTGGGGCCCGTTGGATGCGCACACCCTAAAGGTGAGTGCCGCACCTGGAACCCGTGAAGAACCAAAGGAAATGGCGTCTGCCACAAATATACCCTCCCCCAGCATGCCTTGCGAGGGAAAAACTCCTCTGATTGGCTGTTAGGGAAAAGTGGCTCTGTCAGAACCCCTCTAGCGCTACCTGCCGCCCAGGGGTGGGGACATCACCCCTGGAGCCCAGACTGACCCATAGGACAGTTCGGAAATGACATCAGCCCAAACTTTAACACAATTATGAATGGGAGCAAAAAAACGTTCCCATTCTCCACTAACTTTAGCGTAGTGCCCATACTGAAAGTAAGGGGGCGCTACAATAACATTCAAACATTTCCAGTTTAACAAAGCCATGAGCTTAAAAGGACATGTATAAAATGCAAAGTACAAATAATTAACAAAGAAATAAAAGGAGGAACAATGGTTGTATGACTGAGTGACACTAGGGCTCTCCCCATCGGGAAGTGGGGGTAGCCTCTATGGTTTTGACACCAACTGGCATATACATAATAAAAAAAAAGCTTGACAGGAAGGCTCAGTATCTAGCACTAGGCCAGCAAATGCCATTGAAAATGCTAGATTAACCCCTTATGGACCACCGCATGTACATTTACGTCGGCAGAATGGCATCGACAGGCACATCAACGTATATATATGTTGGTGCCTTGAGGTGGGTCGGGGGTCCGATCGGGACCCCCCCCCCCGGTACATGCAGCGGTCCCCGTAGCTGGCCAAGTAATGCGGGATGAGGGGGCGGCTATTCGTTTTTGTCCGCCCCCTGCTGCGGATCGCTCCCAGCCAATCCGCGCGCTCCCCCGCCTGCACTTCCTCCTCCTGTGTAAACACAGGAAGGAGGAAGCGATGTGATCTCTCCTTCAGCGTTTTTTTCAACCACCGCTAAGGAGAGATCACATCGCACAGTAAGTCTGCACTAACACTACACTGACACACAGTCACATTAACCCCTTGCGATCGCCCCCCCCCCTTGTCACAGTGTCACTGAATGCAGTAATCATACATGTATGATTACCCCCTGATTACCCCCTCATACATGTATGATTAGTTTTAACCCCTTGATCACCGCCCTAGTTAACCCTTTCACTCCCTATTGCCAGCATCACTAAGCGATCATTTTTCTGATCGCTGTATTAGTGTCGCTGTTCCCGCTAGGTAGCTAATTTTTTTTTTTATTGAGATTTTTTCACTAAAATTTAGTTTATTTGATTTTTCTTATAACAAAAAGTTAAAAATATTGATTTTTTTAAAAAAAATGTTGCTCTATTTTTGTATATAGCGCAAAAAATAAAAATCGCAGAGGCGATCAAATACCACCAAAAGAAAGCTCTATTTGTGGGAAGAAAAGGACAAGAATTTTGTTTGGGAGCCACGTCGCACGACCGCGCAATTGTAAGTTAAAGCGACGCAGTGCCGAATCGCAAAAAGGGGTCTGGTTATTTACCTGCATTTTGGTCCGGGTCTTAAGTGGTTAATGTAGGTGCATTTAAACTTAAATGCATAACCAAAATATGTTTTTGAACATGTCATTGTAATGTCAAAAAAATGTATTCCCTGTTTTATGCGTCTTACATTTAATTAAAGGGTCACTAAAGAATTTTTTTTTTTTTTTTAGCTAAATAGCTTCCTTTACCTTACTGCAATCCTTGTTTCATGTCCTCATTGTTCGTTTTTTGCTTTGAAGTTGCTGTAATCCTTCTCTGATCTCCACACTTCCTGCTTGTCTATTTCCTTATGAAACAGCTCATGTGAGCTTCTCTCTGTGGTCCCTGATCAAGGAGGTGTGATTACTGTGTGTCTGAAACCCTTCAGAACCAATCAGTTTCATTTTAAAAACAAACACTGCCCTGTATTGGCTCTGTGTCCCTGTACTTCACAGAAACATGAAACTAGTTGAAAAACGAAACTGAAACTGCAGGCACATTATATGATGTCATGTCTGTGAATGTTAAGAGTTTGACAATGACTCATGGGAAGTGTAGTTCCATAACGGCTGGAGAGCCGTAGTTTAAAGATCCCTGCCCTAAGCTCTAATAAAAGCTGTGAGCTACCATTTGGGAGGACTTGATGGGCAAGCAAGTGTCAGTCGGAACGTTTGGCTGTTTCTAGGCAGGGGTGTATTTGCATGCAGACCACCATTGAGTAAACCCCAGCTTTGTTGCTGATCCTCTGAGTGAAAGAGCTGAAATCCAATGAATGAGAATGATAGAAAAGGAGGAGAAGGTTTTAATTCCCCCTTTCTCATTGGAAGGCAGCAGGGCAGGCACTTGCTAGTCTCCCCCTCCCCCCCTTTTTTCTCTCCTGTCAGGTTCTGCATGAGTCCGGCTGTCACATGTCATAAGCCAGGGAAAAACGTGACTTTCCCGGGCTTTACTTGAACACTTGGTATTCACGTGGGCTAGGAGAGGGCTACACGTGACTTTTCTGGGCTTTCTGGCGGGAAGATCCAGTTTAAACCAGTTTAGCACATGTTAAATTAGGGTATAAAAAGCAGGGGTTCCGTTCACCAGATCAGCCGCTTCAGTGAGCAGGATTTGTGGTGTCCTAGGGGTTAACTCCATTGGACAAACAGGGCTCACTGAAGCCAGAAGATGAGTCTACTGCGGCGGCTGATTGAACGGGCTGGCGAAGACGGGGGAGAAGACTGGGTCCGGCGATGTCTCGACCTACCTGCAGCTCCGCGTCAAGAGGCTCCGGTGGGAGCTACATCGGAAGCAGTGGGTCCCGGTGTCTCTGCAACTGGAAGCGGATCATCGAGTGAACCCCCCGTCTGTGAGCCCATGCTGTGCCAGGAAGAGGAAGAGGCCGCTCCGGTTCCGAGGCGGAGCGTCAGCGTCACCTCCATCGGAAGGGGCGAGGCCCCGAAGAGAAAGCGCGCCCCTCCAAGACGGCACTCCCCTTCTCCACCAGGTTCGGCAGCGCCCAGAAGATCCGGGAGGTCTTCTCAGACTCGGCGCGGAGGAGCGAATGAGGGTGCAGGAGCTGTGACCGGCACATCGGCTGGTCACATGGTAAGAGAAAGCTCGGCCGTGCGTTCGGCCGGAGGCGTGGCTTCCAGAGGAGGCAGAGCTGGAGGCGGTGCGAGGGGCGGAGCTTTGGTGACAAACTCATTGAACCTTCAGAGAAGCTTATCGCCATGGCAACATATCCAACAACCCGATGCACGGGGAAGATCCGCTGCTGAATCTTCAGGCGGTTCAGATCCTGGGTTACAGACAAGTCAGCAAACTCTGCAAAATGGTGAGTCTGTCACTTTGTCTAATATTGCAGAATTATTGTCTCAGGTAGCCAAGAACATTCAGCTAATGCATACTGCTATACAGATTCAGCCTCCAGATGTTGTGAGCTTTGCGCCATCTAGTGGATCTTTAGCAATTGACACTCACACAATAGTTAATTTTAATTCTGCTAGAGAGCAAAATTTACCAGAAACCTGCTTAAAAGAGCCCATCGCTTGTGAAATTTCTCCACTGGGATACCACTTATCCTCCTCTATTAAGGATAGAATTTGGCGTGGGGAGTTTTTGAATATTTTGTCTCTGCTTCCTTCTTCTAAAAAATTTATTGGAAAAGATAAAAGAGAGGATGAGGATAGGAGAAGGCCTGTAACCAGATCTTTTAACAATTGGTTGCAGGCCTTCTGCATTTTTTCTGGTATTCTTTGTGAGAAATCTCCTGAGAAGAGTGTTGGTCTTTTTCAACACTTGGAAATCATACTGGAAGCGTTTAAAAATTTTGGAGGTACTGCATGATACAATTACGATGAGGCCTTCTGTCAAAAATTATCAGTACATCCATCTTTAAAGTGGGGGGTTAAGGACGTGGGCCTTTGGCTCAATCTTTTTCTCCCACAAAGAACAAATTACCCTAAACATCCTCAGAGTTCACAGCAGGTTACAAACACAGTGTATAAGAAAGGCATCTGCTTCAACTTTAACCACTTTGCAACCGCCCTATGCCGAAAGTACGGCTCTAGGGCGGTTGCTGTATTCTAACTGGCCGTTAATTAACGGCCTGTCAGAATCGCGCTCCCGCGCGCCTCCTGAGGCGCGCACACGGGAACATCCGTGACCGCCGGGTCCAGAGGACCCGGCGCATCACGGATCACGGTAAATCGCCGCTGATAGCGGCGGTTTACCACGTGATCGCGCCGTCCAATGACGGCGCGATCAGATGTAAACAGACCGGCGTCATTTGATGACGCCGGTTCCTCCCTCCTCTCTCTGTACCGATCGGTACAGTGTGAGAGGAGAGGGGAGGGAGCGGATGGCAGCGCCAGTGCTGCGGGCTGGATCTGTGACAAATGCAGTCACAGATCCATCCATCCCTCCCTCCCTGCTCAGCCATCCCTGCTGCATATACTCTGCAATACTCACCTGGGCATACTCTGCAATACTCAGGCATACTCTGGCAATACTCTGGGCATACTCTGCAATACTCAGGCATACTCTGGCAATACTCTGGGCATACTCTGCAATACTCAGGCATACTCTGGCAATACTCTGGGCATACTCTGCAATACTCAGGCATACTCTGGCAATACTCTGGGCATACTCTGCAATACACAGGCATACTCTGGCAATACTCTGGGCATACTCTGCAATACTCAGGCATACTCTGGCAATACTCTGGGCAATACTCTGGGCATACTCTGCAATACTCAGGCATACTCTGGCAATACTCTGGGCAATACTCTGGGCAATACTCTGGGCATACTCTGCAATACTCTGGCAATACTCTGGGCATACTCCGCAATACTCTGCAATACTCTGGGCATACTCTGCCAATACTCTGGGCATACTCTGCAATACTCTGGGCATACTCTGCAATACCCTGGGCATACTCTGCATACTCCGCAATACTCTGGCAATACTCTGGGCATACTCTGCAATACTCTGGGCATACTCTGCAATACTCTGGGCATACTCTGCAATACTCTGGGCATACTCCGCAATACTCTGGGCATACTCTGCAATACCCTGGGCATACTCTGCATACTCCGCAATACTCTGGCAATACTCTGGGCATACTCTGGCAATACTCTGGGCATACTCTGCAATACTCTGGGCATACTCTGCAATACTCTGGGCATACTCTGCAATACTCTGGGCATACTCTGCAATACCCTGGGCATACTCTGCAATACCCTGGGCATACTCTGCATACTCCGCAATACTCTGGCAATACTCTGGGCATACTCTGGCAATACTCTGGGCATACTCTGCAATACTCTGGGCATACTCTGCAATACTCTGGGCATACTCCGCAATACTCTGGGCATACTCCGGGAATACTCTGGCAATACTCCGGGCATACTCTGGCAATACTCCGGGCATACTCTGGGCATACTCTGGCAATACTCTGGCAATACTCTGGGCAATACTCTGGGCATACTCCGCAATACTCTGGGCATACTTAGCAATACTCTGGGCATACAGCAGCCCCTGTCCCCGCGAGCTCGCATGCAGAAGCGAACGCATACGCAAGTCCCGCCCACATATAAAAACGGTGTTCAAACCACATGTGAGGTATCTTTATATCATGTTTTGGGGTTTTATGTATTTTTCTAGCAAATAAATGATGATTTTTACATGTAGGAGAGAAATGTCAGAATTGGCCTGGGTGCTCCCTGCATGTTGGGCCTCTGTATGTGGCCGCACTGTGTAAAAGTCTCACACATGGGGTATCGCCATACTCGGGAGGAATAGCAGAATGTGTTTTGGGGTGTAATTTGTGGTATGCATATGCTGTGTGTGAAAAATAACCTAATAATATGAAAATTTGATGAAAAAAAAATAAATCTTGATTTTGCAAAGAATTGTGGGAAAAAATTACAACTTTAAAAAACTCACCAGGCCTCTTTCTAAATACCTTGGAATGTCTTCTTTCCAAAAAGGGGTCATTTGGGGGGTATTTGTACTTTTCTGGCATGTTAGGGTCTCAAGAAATGAGAGAGGCTGTCAGTACTTCAGGTGTGATGAAATTGATCAATTTTCAGGATTTGGTACCATAGCTTGTAGACCCCATAACTTTCACCCAGACTAAATAATATCCAACATTTTTTATTTTTTTTACCAAAGATATGTAGCAGTATACATTTTAGGCCAAATTTATGAAGAAAAATTACTTTTTTGCAAAATTTTATAATAGAAATGAAGAAAAATTATTATTTTTTGCAAAATTTTGTTCTTTTTTCATTTATAGCAAAAAAAATAAAAACTGCAGAGGTGATGAAACACCACCAAAAGAAAGCTCTATTTGTGGGAAAAAAAGGACAAAAATTTCATTTGGTTATAGTGTTGTATGACTGAGTTATTGTCATTCAAAATGTGAGAGCACCGAAAGCTGAAAATTGGTCTGGTTATTAAGGGTGTTTAAGTGCCCAGTGGTCAAGTGGTTAATGATGGTCAATGTAAATGGCACAATTCATGCAGATATCGAACATGAGTGTGCCTTTTGTTCAGGAGCCCACTTAAATGCTTAAAAAAAAATGTCCTCTGCTAATCACCAATCAGGGTCTGTTTCCAAAGGCCCAAACACCAGTGATCTGGCAAAATATGCTCCCGTGGCTCTCGGTGTTCCCAGACAGGTCGAGGGCCCAGCTACTACTGGAGGGTTTTAAAGACGTTTTTTTGTTACCTTCTTTTTCAGGTACAGGGTGCCAATTAGTAAAAAAATGTAAGTCGGTTTATCAATTCTCAGATGTTGTTTTTGAGAAAATTTCAGCTTCCCCCCTTTCAAAAATTTCAGGATTTCCCCCCTGGGGATTGTCCCAAAGAAAGAAAAGGATTCTTTCCGGTTGATCCATCATTTATCTTTCCCTTTGGGACAATCCCTGAACGACCAAATTGATACTAGCCTTTCCTCTGTATCTTATGCCTCCTTTGAGGATGCTTTGTCTAAACTTAGGTTGTTGGGTAAAGGGACCCTCATGGCAAAGGCAGACATTAAATCTGCTTTCCGCCTCCTTCCCATCCATCCATCTTGCTTTAGTTCCGTAGGTTTTTTCTTCAATAATACATTTTATTTTGACAAATGCCTGCCTATGGGCTGCTCTTTGTCCTGCTTTTACTTTGAATCTTTTTCCTCTTTTTTTGGAATGGGTGGTCTGCAAGGAGGCTGGGTCAGAATTTTTAATCCATTATTTGGATGATTTCTTATTTTTGGGCCCAATAGGTTCTCCTGATTGCCTTTTTCTCTTGGAAACTTTCTTCAAAATCTGTAATCATTCTGGTTTTCCTCCTGCTATGGAAAAAACGGCTTGGCCCTCGACTTGTATCAATTTTCTGGGTATCACCATTGATTCTGATCTCATGGAGTTTCGTTTGCCAGAAGAAAAAATAAATAAACTTAGGGCCTCTTTATTGACCATAATCAGGAAGAAAAAAGTTTGTTTAAAGGATATGCAATCTCTGCTTGGTTTACTGGCCTTCGCTTCTAGGGTCATGCCGGCAGGTAAGGTATTCTCTCGGAGACTATACCTGGCTATCTCTGGCTTAAAATCCCCACAATCTCATGTCAGGGTCACTCATGACATGGCAGAAGATTTATTGGTATGGTTACAATTTTTGACACATTTTAATGGAAGGACCGTTTGGCAAAAAGAATTTATTCTGAATAAGGATTTTTGTCTATTTACAGATGCTGCCGGGTCATGTAGCTTTGCTGCCATTTGACAATCGCAATGGTGCGCAGACCATTGGAGTTCCGCATGGCATGTAAAGGTTTTTTTTTTAAAAATATTGTACTATTGGAGCTATTTCCAATAATTGTAGCTTTAGAACTATGGGGCCCCTTTTTTAAGAACAGTCATGTATGCTATTAACTGTTTAACATCCAAATCGCCGCCTGTCATTGTCCTTTTGCGCCACATGATCTCTAAGTGTCTGAGTCTTAATATTTGGTTAAAAGCTACTCATGTGGCGGGCAGGGATAATGACATGGCTATGCCCAGACGCGAATCCTGTAGGGCTCCAGTGCCCTCCCGCTTTATGGGACCTGATTTGACGCCTATATCTGTCTGTATTGAGAATTCAATTGCTCCTTCGACCATGGCTGGATATCAATCGGCCTGGTTCCTGTGGCTGTCCTTTTTGGCCTCCATCCAAGAACCTATTAGTGCATTTTCAGAGCGTTTAGTTTTATTATTTTTACAGTCTCTATTACTCAAGCAATACTCCTGGTCTTATGTTCAAAAAACATTAGCAGGTGTTTATTTTTTTCTAAAGCTTCAGGGCTTACCTTCTTGTTCATATTTTTTTCGCAGTACAACAAGCTTTCAAAGGTTATAAAATAAATACTTTTAGTAAGGATCGGCGTTTACCGATTACACCAGTTGTTCTTGAACGGCTTTGTTCAGTAGTTTTGCATGTTTGTTTTTCTAATTTTGAGGCTATCCTTTTTCGGGCGTTTTTTTCCTTAACATTTTATGCCACGCTTAGGGTGTCGGAATTTAGTACCATCCAAGCATCTGATGTCATTATTTCAGCCACTAAGGTCAACATTTTCCTTCGAAGGTCTAAAACGGATCAGCTAGGTAAAGGTGTTTGGATAGTCCTACTCTCCGACCCTAACCCGTCTATTTGCCCTGTGGTATTACTCAACCATTATTTTCGTTTTAGGCCCACAGCGTTTAATAATTTTTTCATTCATGAATCTGGTTCCCCTCTGACAAAATACCAGTTCATCTGTGTTTTTAAAAAATGTTTGAAAGCATTAAACTTGCAAGATTCTCATCTCACTTCACACTCTTTCAGAATTGGGGCTGCTACCGAAGCGGCCAGAATAGGATTAGATGCTAATTGTATTAAAAATGTAGGAAGATGGAAGTCGGATAGCTATCTCTTGTATGTACGCCCTAACCAGTCTCTTTGATTTTTTATAGGTCATGCCAGAACTATTTGGATAATTGGCCACTCTTTCGTTTTTTGGGCACAACAGAGAGATTCTGAAAGGCCTTATTCGTGTAATCTTGGTTTGGACCCATTGCATTTTAATGTTTTATGGTTTATGGTTTGGTAGGGGGGGTATGGTTTGGGCTAGCTTACTGTCCGAAGTGGGTAGGCTCCTGCAAAACTTCCCTCCTCCAGACATGTTAATCATCCACTTGGGTGGAAACGATATTGGTAAATTTAAAACTTTGGAGATTATTGTGTCTAACAGGCACCCTTTTGAAAAGATTCGGCGGCGTATCAACAGGGCGTTAGCAAAACTGTTGTCACCTTTGAGCATTATCTCTTTCAGGCACATGGAACTGGAAGGATTTGTCAAAGGTCTTTATAGAGGTGATGGGGTCCACTTGTCTGATATTTTCAACACTAATTTAGGCACTTGTGTGGAACTGGCCGCGGTTCGGGGTGGTTGGTGACAGGTGGTTTTAATTTTCCCACCTGTCGTTTGGGTGTTTGAGTTTTGTAGTTATATACAGCCTGGGCCGTAGTGGTTGGGTTGGTTTGAGTTAATGAATACATTTTATATTGTTTAAATGTTGTCTTTTGAAACCAATAATAAAGCAGCCCCCGGCCTATTTATTCCACACAAGTTTTGTCTGTCTGTCATTTAATTAGGTTATGTTATTAAGTTTAAAGGGTCCTGCCTGCCTTCCCATGATAGAAAAGGGGGAGAAGGTTTTAATTCCCCCTTTCTCATGGGAAGGCGGCAGGGCAGGCACTTGCTAGTCTCCCCCTCCCCCCCTTTTTTCTCTCCTGTCAGGTTCTGCATGAGTCCGGCTGTCACATGTCATAAGCCAGGGAAAAACGTGACTTTCCCGGGCTTTACTTGAACACCTGGTATTCACCTGGGCTAGGAGAGGGCTACACGTGAATTTCCCGGGCTTTCTGGCAGTTCTGACGGGAAGATCCAGTTTAAACCAGTTTAGCACATGTTAAATTAGGGTATAAAAAGCAGGGGTTCCGTTCGCCAGATCAGCCGCTTCAGTGAGCAGGATTTGTGGTGTCCCCCACCCCCCCTCCCTGTTTGTTATTTTTTGTCGCGGCTGCATAATTATGTGGTAAGGTCACCTTATTCAAGGGTGGACACATTTGTTATGAGTTTTATTTATTTATATGGGTGTTTGAGTTTTGTAGTTATATACAGCCTGGGCCGTAGTGGTTGGGTTGGTTTGAGTTAATGAATACATTTTATATTGTTTAAATGTTGTCTTTTGAAACCAATAATAAAGCAGCCCCGGCCTATTTAATCCACACAAGTTTTGTCTGTCTGTCATTTAATTAGGTTATGCTATTAAGTTTAAAGCGTCCTGCCTGCCTTCCCATGGTGGGCCAGGGACAGGAAGGCTGGAGAGAATAAACAGGATACATAATGATGGTGGATTTTGTCCACCCAGGAAATTATTAAATGCTTTTAATGCACGCTGTGAGAAGCTCAGTGTGCAGTGAAATCAGAATGAGCAAGGAGAGGGTACCACTGCAATACTTGGTAATTGCACCAGCGCCATGTATAGAACCATTCATTATGCCTAGCATCTCCATGCATTGTGCAGTAAAGAGCAAGTGCTGTAAAAGGTTGGTGTACATTTTAGGACCTGTTCCAATATGTTGACAGCTCATTCGTTATAAAGCTTTTGCCTTAACACAATGCAGAAAATGTTTAGTCTGAATCCAGCCTTAACCTCCCTGGCGGTATGATTCTTTCAGATTTTAGGTGCTGAAAGCGGTACCATTATTTGCAAGGAAATTTGGCGTTTTATACTATAATCTTGTAATTCTTAGGGATAACTCACTTAAATCTCACCAAACAAGATTCTAATAGGCATCCCGGGTATGACATTTAAAAAAAAAAAAAAATTATAATATAATAAATAATTATAACAAATAATAATATAATTCTAATAAAAATGATTCAATAATGTAATCAACTCAAAATCACTGAAATTTGCTCAGTTGCAGAATTGTCGCTGTCATTATTTTTCTTTTTTTATGACGAATTTCCCCACAAATCGCTGTCGCTCAATTCTGCCAGTGATTATAAATTATTATCGCTGTTTTATAGCTTCTTTAAAACCATTTTCGACATAAAGGAACACTTTTGGTTGCTATGGACAATCTACAGTTTGATGGCAGAAAGAACCGTTTTTATTATGTAAAAGAACATGTAGGGCACTCGACAGACCACTAGGGACAAGGGGGGTGTGTATTTTTTACATACAGTACTGTAATCTATAAGATTACAGTATACTGTATGTAATGTGTTTGTTTACTTTTTTTTAATATGGTGCCGTTCTCTGCCCCTGTGCCGCGTAACGTTGCAGGGAACAGAGCTTGGCGGCACACAGAGGCACTGTGTGAATTGACCGAACACCCGCTCGCTCACACAGCGTGGATGCATTGCTGGATCCAGGAACAAGGTAAGTAAACCCTGTCTGTGCACTCTGCGAGGCGAGCCCGAGTCTGACTCGGGGTTACCGATCGCAGCATAAAAATTTAACAACGAATCAGACTCGGGAATACTGCCAGGGGGGTTTTAAGACCCATTCACTTCAGGCTAGTATATTCCAATGAATACAGATTATGTCACTCACTAATGTGCTTTGCTTTAAAGCAGCGTATTCATTTGAATTGGTTGTCTCATGCACCACAACAGACCTAAATTGGTACCTGATCTATTTTTTGTATTGGAAAATTCAAGAATGACACTGCAGCAGACCAACAAATGTAACCTAATTACTACAGCACAATGGTGTGAAAGGGGGTGCTAGTGTTCTGTTGCACATTATTGCACACACCATGATAAAGCATCCCATTCATTATAAATGGGTAAAGCCTGCACAGGACTGGATGTTTTAACCACTTGCTGACCCACCCTGTAGTACTTTTACTGCTACAGGATGGCAGCTGTGGGCAGAATCATATATATTATGTTGCAGTGCTGTTTGCCTCACCTTGGAGGGCAAGAATATCTAGATAGATAGATATATATATTTCTAATGAAAAACAGTGGAAAATACTGCGCAGGTCTAATGAAAATAAAAATTGGATTGGTGGCAAAACCAAACGATTTTACATAAAGATAAACGTGAAGGCTGCTGCAGCACAAATGTCAGATGAACAAAATATAAACAGTAAATTGGGTGTGCTGCGCTGCTAAAATTAATACATCAATAGTGAAGGTGATAACAAAATGTGCATTGAGTGCAAAAAAATTGTATATAAAAAACCAACACCAAGTGTTCCAATGTATGACAAAATCATATAAGAAAACAAACTGAATTGACAAAGTTCGTAAAAAGCTCCAGGGAAAAATCAAAGTTCAGTGAGTTCAGAGAAATATCCCAAGTAGGGGATTGAGATACTGCAGGACAGAAGAGAGCCTCCACCTCCACCTCTTATAGTAAATCTGCTTACCAGATAGATAATAATCGTGAGCATCAACAGCACAGCAGGCTGGATTGCCTTAACGGGTATTAAAGTGGAATCCTGTGTGTATCTCCAAGCTTGGTCTCAATGCGGCTGGATCCCAGAAAAACAATCACTCCCAGAGTGTAGCCAAGGGAAGAGAAAGGAAGCCAACATAGAGTAGTAACGTTTTAAAAGTTTAATAAAAGAAATTCGATTGCACTTACAAAAAACGAATCCTTTGGAAGCATATAAATAGTAAGCCGGCCGGCTCTCACAATCCGCCCGTCCTTCCGGATGGTCGTGAGGATAAAAACAATGGTGTCGTCAGCACGCCGTTCCTCCCTACGCCGTTTCGTCCAATAGCAGACTTCATCCAGGGGCACGAGCCCCTGGATGAAGTCTGCTATTGGACGAAACGGCGTAGGGAGGAACGGCGTGCTGACGACACCATTGTTTTTATCCTCACGACCATCCGGAAGGACGGGCGGATTGTGAGAGCCGGCCGGCTTACTATTTATATGCTTCCAAAGGATTCGTTTTTTGTAAGTGCAATCGAATTTCTTTTATTAAACTTTTAAAACGTTACTACTCTATGTTGGCTTCCTTTCTCTTCCCTTGGCTACACTCTGGGAGTGATTGTTTTTCTGGGATCCAGCCGCATTGAGACCAAGCTTGGAGATACACACAGGATTCCACTTTAATACCCGTTAAGGCAATCCAGCCTGCTGTGCTGTTGATGCTCACGATTATTATCTATCTGGTAAGCAGATTTACTATAAGAGGTGGAGGTGGAGGCTCTCTTCTGTCCTGCAGTATCTCAATCCCCTACTTGGGATATTTCTCTGAACTCACTGAACTTTGATTTTTCCCTGGAGCTTTTTACGAACTTTGTCAATTCAGTTTGTTTTCTTATATGATTTTGTCATACATTGGAACACTTGGTGTTGGTTTTTTATATACAATTTTTTTGCACTCAATGCACATTTTGTTATCACCTTCACTATTGATGTATTAATTTTAGCAGCGCAGCACACCCAATTTACTATATATATATTTCTGTCTTCAGAGGGCACTTCTGCAGTGCTGATTCACAGCACAAGTTGATCTGCAGGTCCCGAGGACTCAATGTCTGCCGCCCCCTGCGCCAATAAAACACTGAAAACTGAGCTATGCCTATGTAGGAAGGGACAATCCTGTGTCTCTGCAAAGCAGACACTAGGATCCGTCACTTCCCCAAGTGAAAGCACCACACTGTGTACACAAAAACACTGGCTAGGTCCACAGTTAAAAGTAGAACTTATAGGCAAACTCCTCTTTTTTTTCTTTTCATTTTTGGATAGAGCAAGAAAGGATTATAACCCTGGTCAGATTTTTTTTTTTTTTTTTTGTCATCTATGTCCGATTGTGGGGATTTTCCTTCACATCCTGTACCATAGACAAACCTCTGTAATTTAAAGCGAAGTTCCACCTAAAAGTAGCATTTACGCTCATTTGTCTCCTCCTCCGTATTTGATAGGTATCCCCACTTCCGGGAGTCTCTGCAATGGCAAATTAAACCAGCAGCTCAGCTCCCACCTCCTCCCTGCTGTGAAAATCACATGCAACGTCTGTGCGATGCAGAAACAGTCCTACAGATTGTAGGTCTGAATTCACATTGCATTCGGACCACAGTCGTGCAGGACACCTTTTTGGTCCACGACAAAAATCGCATTGGCTGTTCACACCCATGTGATCCAATTCATGCCCGAGTTGACAGTTCTCACTGCGATATGCAAACCGATCTGGTGGTGTCATTAACTTTGTACTGACACCCACAGTGGTTCGCATAGGGCAGTGTGAACTGCCTGCAAGTTGTATGTGATGCAGGAACCTGTACTGGTTCTCGCATTGCAGCAATGTAAACCAAGCCTTAGCCTTGGTTCGCATTAAGCCCTGGTTCACACTGGTGCGTTTTGACAGGTCAAATCGGCAGCAATTGCCGGCAATGGCACCAGCCTAATTGGTGCAACGCCACATCTATAGTTTCTGTACAACTTTTTGCGATTTCGGGCCACAATTTACATTCACATCTGTACAGAAACCTGAAGTAGCAGTTCACTTGAAGTATCATGATTTCAAAGTAGCAAGGTCAGCGCAATTTCAGGTGCTACTTGATAGACATTTTTGTGGCTTCATATACAGATGTCTATTGAGTTGGCACCTCAAATCGGCAAAAGTAGTGCAGGGACTTTTGCAAATTGGTGCGGCGCAGCAACATCGACGTCACACCGATTGGAACAGTGCCATTGCCTCCAATAGGCTTGCGACTTGTCATGCAATTTGATCTCTCAAATCGCATGACAAACCACTCCAATGTGAACCTAGGCTTAATGAGGTTTTATCAGGCTTCTTGAAAGCTTTCACTCTGATAGACACGTGTTGTACAGGTGTGACTTTCTCCATCTTCTATATATACTACCTAATATAGATTTCTGTAGACATGTCTCCTCGTGTGTACGCGGCCTTAGAGCCTGCAAAACACTTGAGACTGGGGCGGAGGTTCACCTTACAGCAGGACAACGATCCTAAACATACAGCCAGGGCTACAATAAAATTCATGTGTTAGAATGGCCCAGGCAAAGTCCAGACCTAAATCCAATTGAGAATCTGTGGCAAGAATTTAGCTATTTTGCAAAGAATGGGAAAACATGTCCCTCTCTAGATGTGCAAAGCTGGTATGGACCTACCCAAAAAGACTTGCAGCTGTAATTGCAGTGAAAGGTGGTTCTACAAAGTATTGCATACAAATGCATGCCACACTTTTCACATATTTATTTGTAAAATATTTTGAAAACTATTTATCATTTTCCTTTCACTTCACAATTATGTGCCACTTTGTGTTTGTCTATCACATAAAATCCCAATAAAATATATCTATTTACACTTTTGGCTGTAACATTACAACATGTCTGCTAAATATTAAAAATGCAAAATTTGTTGCCGTGTGTTTTTTTTTATTATTATTATTATTATTGCTCCAAATGTGTAAATTTTGTTCTCGACTAAAAAGATTCTGTTGTCTGTTAGAATATCTAGTGGAGCTCCGGGAGTATGGTCCAGTCTATTCTACCTGGAGTGCCCTGGAAGGAGAGCTAAGTGAGCCACTAGAGGGAGTGTCTGCTTGTATTGGGAACTGCAGCACAGCACTAGAAGAGCTGACGGAGGACATGACCGAAGACTTCTTGCCAGTACTCAGAGAGTATATCCTTTACTCTGAATCTATGAAGGTGATTATTCCTGTTTTACAACAAATCTCCTGTATCTAGATTTGCTATATTAAACATTTTTAGTTTATATCATGTTTGCTTTGTTTTCTTTAGCATTCTAGGCACAGTCAATGTGAATGGAACATAGCTTGAAGCAGAGCAACAAAAAGAATAAGTGGTGCAGAAACCAAAAATTCAGGACACACTTGGCCGAAACCAAAATTGACTTTTTTTTTTTTTTTTCTATAAATGTATTCTATTTAGCTTTTTAAATGAATATGAATTTATGGTCGGACATTATTGGCGTCTTTTGAAGTGTTGTTAAAAATCCTGCTTGCTGCATTTTTTGTGCATATTTGGCAAATCGCACAAAACTCACTTCCCCATTAAAATGCATTGAGAACACATCAAAAATGCATTTGTTGCCTTTTTGGTGCTTTTTTTTTAGCCACATGACCTATTAAAAACACACCATAAGCAAGGTAAAATTGCTGCAAAATCGTGGGCATTTTCGGCAGCCATTATCGGCCCTTTTTTTTCTTCTTTTTTTTTCAGCACAACGCTAAAAACCCTATTTTCGGTGGCCAAAATTTCAGTGCACCACTAAAAAGAATGCAGCATTTGTCTCACTAAATCTGAAGCCCAGAGGCGTCGTTAGGCATTTAGGCTGTAATTATTAGCCCCGAGTGAGCGCCGGGACTCATCCCGAGCGCCATCAGGCCGCCTTCTGGACGCCACCCTGTGATCCCAGGATTGGCCAGTGAGCCCACAAAGGCGCGCGCTGCGCTTTATGATGGACCAAGTGGACCAATGGGCTACGTGATTCGCGGCCGGGATATGACCACCTGCACGGCTCTAAACGGGAGACAAATCGCGCCAACGTCACGCACAGCCAGGCTGGAGTCTGTGAAAAGGTGGACCGTGGCGCGGCGGCCAGCCAGGCAGTTGACAGGAGAGAAGGACACCCGAGCACTGCAGGTAAAGAGGCTAAAAAATTTTTACAAATCTTCTGAAACAAAAAATTACTCTTTAAACAAACAGCTCTCGGCTCTCTGTTTGCACTGACAGGGGATGGAAAAACAAAAGGCTAAATCCCCAGATGTTCCTCGATGGTGATTAAAATAAATATAAATAAAATAATATTAATACAAGTGGTGTAGTGAAAACTGTGCAGTATACCCAGAAGTATTGTGTTACTCCTTTTCACTACACCACTTGTATTAATATTATTTTATTTATATTTATTTTAATCCATGGAACATCTGGGGATTTAGCCTTCACCACTGCCAGGAGGAAATCAGTGCTCCAATAAAAAGTGCTGCTGTGCAAATGTAAACGGACACAATTCTGTAGATATGCAGATTTAGAGTAGAGTGCAAATAGTGCAACAAAAGAGTGCCACATTGCATAAAGATTTGGATGGTATTGGTATATGCATAAAGATTAATGTCATATAATAAATGAGAGGGTCAATCTCATTCCAAATTCCTGGAGATCATTTCTTAATTGTAGTATTGAACAGGTGCTCTCATTACAAATAAAAAAATGCATATTGATACTGTATCTTCAGGGCTGAGAAGAAATGGCCCTACCATTCAGACTGGCCCACTTTGACAGGTTCTCCCATGCTGCCGGAAATCCTGCACCCTCCCGGCCACAAGCCCCCTTCCCCCTTCACTAGCCACTAGGTTCTACTTTATTAGAGTAGAACGGCTGAACTGGTACCAACAAAGTGGGGAAGCAGACATACACCCGGGGCAAAGAATCAGTAGTGCCCCCCCCCTTCTGGGACAAGATTAGGCAGAAGTGAGAAACCCCAGGCCATCTGTTGAGTCTCTGTCCCCTCCCCCTTGCTCCTCTGTCACCCCCCTGCTCCTCTATCCTCCCCCTGCTTCTTTCTCCCCCCCCCCCAGTAGCGCCAGTGGGGAGGGAGAGACAGAGGAGCAGAGGGGGGCGGCAGTCCGCTGTCACTGGAGCCAGCCCACTAGCCATCGGCCCACCGGGAAACTCCCTGTAGTCCCAATGCCAGTTCCCTGGTTCTTCCACCATATGGGTGTTTGGATGCCCAGATTATTGCACTGCTTCTCTCCTCACACATCCACGTGTTCCGTTAAACTTATCACTGGAAGAGGAGAGGGGAAAGCGTGGCAGCCTTCTATGTGGTTTTTTTTTTAATTGAATGTTATTTTTAAATTAACTTAAATTTTATAGTGTTACTAAACCCACAAAAGTAAGCCCGTGGAACCTAAAGGTGTTAATCCCCTCATTGTGTAAAAAGTGTTTGACCAGTGTTTTCTATCCTCCCCTTCCACTGTCCCCACCATCTTTTGAAAAACAGGCCTATGGTCACTCTGCAGATGCTCAGTTTTGTGTGTATTGTTAGAAAGATTTTTTTATTCTTGGGAAGGTCCTCGCCACAGGGCCAATAAACTGCCAGACAGAGGGTCAGAAGTAAGCCTTATAGGACTGTCAGGTAGAAAACTCCTCCTACAAACTTTACCCAGACACTGATAGAAGTCACAAGACTTTATACCACTCATGAGAAAAATGTAATTAGAAGTTTATATTTACTTAGCCAGGTCAGTGTAGTGTATGTATGTCAGTGTAGGTAGGTGATGAGGTCTGAGCTCTTCTGCCCATCAGTGTAAAAGTAGGTGAGGTTGGTGTAATAGTCAGTGGTCAGGGGGATTTTTAGTCATCAGGCGCAGCACTGAGGCCAGGCAGAAAGCAGCAAGTTGGCTTACCTCCTGTCAACAATGCCACCTCCCTGCATAAAACACCCGCAAAATTACCACCCCGTTCACGGGCCACTAGCCTTCGGGCTGAAGCCCCTGGTCTTTTTGACACCTAGCAACACCCCTGCTGAAGCCACAGGCATAGGCTGTACCTGGCAGGGGAGACACCATGATCATGACAGGCCACATGGTTCTCCCAGGGCATTTTTATGGTGGGGAGAATGCTGTTATTATGCAAATGAACAATTGCAAACCAACAAACATTTAACTCCCTCTCTCCCCTGCTGCACTAGTAAGTGTAGTAAATCCACTGGCAGCCCTGTGGTGAAAGCTGGCAGCCGTGGGTGTGTCGAGCAGCCATGCTCAAGTACCAGTCTTTACCAAAAAGCAGGGGTGTGAATTGCCCTCGCCAATTAAGCATCAGGCATTTATCTTTTTTTCAGGCTAAAAACAGTGGGGGGGGTCAAGGTGAAGGTAAATAATACTGTTGGGCCACTATTAAAGTATACTTACCTGGCAGGGGAGACACCATGTGAAGTGGTTCTCCCAGGGCGAGGCTCCCATTGCACTCCGGCTGTGCTGGTCGTGGTGTCTTCCCTGCCATCTCGGCCTTTTGGCTAGTCAGGTGTGGTATCCGTTCTCAGGAGAGGAGCGCTGATGCACCTCCTATATGTGGAGGGTGGATGCAATCCAATAACGTCATTGCACCTGGAAGGGTGGTTTCAGCAGGGACTACGCCGTGCTGCCCGACAGATACTGGGGGCCGGCCAATGGTTGCGTCTGAGCCACCTGGAAGGGTGCTTCTGGTGAGGATGGGTGGCTGCGCCTGGTCTGGTCTTTTTGCCGGGTTCTAGTCTGGCCTTCTGGCTGGTGTAAGTGCTATCTCTGACAGAGATCTGGAGGGAGGAGCTGGAACTGCCCTGTGATATGACGGGGTAGGGCCATGCAAATCCCACCGGGTTGACAGGGAGTCTGGAAGGGTTGGTATTGGTGGAGGCTGCTAGATGGGGGCAGCTCTCCCCAAGAAAACCTTGAAGGGCTCTCTATCTGGCAGGGGTGGAGGGCTGCACTGGCTGGTCGGGGGGTTGAATTTGAAACGGAAAAGCCTATGGTGCATGTGCCCCTGGAGTGGCAGTCCAGGGGTGTCTGAGAATCACTGTGAGTGAGGGTCACTTTGATTTAACCCACTTAAGGACCACCTTCCGCACATTTACGTCGGCAGAATGGCACGGCTGGGCACATCAACGTATATATACGTTGATTTTTGTACCCAGCCGTGGGTCGCGGGCGCGTGCCCGCGACCCGGTCTGAAGCTCCGGGACCGGGACCGCGAGACTCGCGGACCCAATCACCGCTGGAGTGCGGCGATTGGTCCCCGGCGCTGAAGAACGGGGAGAGCCGTGTGTACACACGGCTTCCCCGTGCTTCACTGTGGCCGCAGCATCGATCACGTCATCCCTGTTATAGGGGGACGTGATCGATGATATTACACCTACAGCCACACCCCCCTACAGTTGTAAACACACACATAGGTCACACATCCCCTACAGCGCCCCCTTGTGGTTAACTCCCAAACTGCAACTGTCATTTTCACAGTAAACAATGCAATTTAAATGCATTTTTTGCTGTGAAAATGACAATTGTCCCAAAAATGTGTCAAAATTGTCCGAAGTGCCTGCCATAATGTCGCAGTGACAAAAAAAAAATGGCTGATCGCCGCTATTAGTAGTAAAAAAAATTTTTTTTTAATGAAAATGCAATAAAACTATCTCTTATTTTGTAAACGCTATAAATTTTGCAAAAACCAACCGATAAACGCTTTTTGCGATTTTTTTTTACCAAAAATAGGTAGAAGAATACGTATCGGCCTAAACTGAGGGAAAAAATAAAATGATATATATTTTTGGGGGATATTTATTATAGCAAAACGTAAAAAATATTGCATTTTTTTCAAAATTGTCACTCTATTTTTGTTTATAGCGCAAAAAATAAAAAACGCAGAGGTGATAAAATACCACCAAAAGAAAGCTCTATTTGTGGGGAAAAAAGGACGCCAATTTTGTTTGGGAGCCACGTCGCACGACCGCGCAATTGTCAATTAAAACGACGCAGTGCCGAATCGCAAAAAGGGGCTTGGTCCTTTGGCAGCATTTTGGTCCGGGTCTTAAGTGGTTAAAGACACCACGGTCACTGCACCAGCTACACGCTTTTTTAGCACCTGCCTCCTGGGCCAGGCCTTTTGGCCAGGACCGGAGGAATTTTCTATTCCTGGCCGGAGGGCCTGGTCATTGTTGAACACAATGACCACTTCTTTCACTCTACTCTCCACTATCCCTTTCCCTTTAAAAAAAAAGTCGATCAGCATTTTTTTCGTGACTGCGACATTATGGCAGAGACATCGGACACTTTTGACACATTTTTGGCGCCATTCACATTTATACAGCGATCAGTGCTATAAATATGCACTAATTACTGTATAAATGTGACTGGCATTGAAGGGGTTAACACTAGGGGGTGAGGGAGGTGCTAATGTGTACCCTGAATTGTGTTCTAACTGTGGGGGGAGGGGGGAGGTGACCGATGCTGTGTCCCTATTGTACAAGGGACACAGATCGGTCTCCTCTCTCCCCTGACAGGACATGGATCTCTGTGTTTACACACACAGATCCACGTCATGTCCCTGTAGCCGCCGATCCCGAGTGCCTGGCGGACATCACAGCCACCAGGCATGCGCATCGGCATGTCAGTTTACAAACTTACCATCCTGCAGCAAGTCTTAGCATCACCAGAGAAGCGATAGAGAGCAGCAAGAAGCAGAATAGAGGAGGCAAAGAAAGTGTAGAGGCGACAGCTGTAAGAAAGCATGGTATGTTCGCACAAACACTTATTTAGCGCATCTTCACTTTTGCAAAGAAAGTCAAAAAAACAATATACAGCATGTCAGGTAGTCTTTAGCTTAGCAGGTGAAATTTATTTTATCCTTTTAGCTCATGACATACATTACAATCTGATTGTGCACTCTTCTTTGGATCTACCAGCAACTTAGTAATGCAAGGTCATGTCTGATTGGATACAAATTAATTGGATAGATTAGGTACGTCCTCATGTTACATAATTTTTGTTAGTTTAATGTTAATAATACAAAGATTGTACTGCCAGATTATAATTTGTGTGATGACCACTTTATTCTTTGAAGCAGACTCTGAAACCTTATCGGATAGTAAAAGATTTATAAATTATCACAACCTGTCATATTAACAGTAAATAATTGTAAATAGTATACACAATGCCTTAGGGCTCTTACACTGGGGGTAATGCTTACCACAGTCTAAAAAGCGATCCGTGGGGGATAGATTTCCGGAAGGTAGTATAGCAGTCAGTGGCAGCAGTGGCGTAACCAGAGTTATGGGCGCCCGGGGCGGAATTTTTTTTTTCCGCCCCCCCCCCCCTTATATAAACATGCACGTTTATATGTGCGTAAACGTGGGGGACTTAAAAAATTTGGAGCTTTTTTTAAAACTTTTTTTATATTTACTTATTTTTTTTTCACTCTTTTTATGTTTTTTTACACTTTATGTCATTGCTATTACATAGGGGGATAAAAATCCCCCTATATAATAGCACAGATAAACTGACAGGTCCTCTTTATGGAGACATTAGGGGTCTCCAGGACCCCTAATGTCACCTGGGGACCCCAAAAGAAGCTGATGAAGCACAGATCTGCTTCTTCTCTCTGGCTTTAGCAGCCAGATGACTGACAGGTGAATGCGGATGTAATACACATCACTTCTGCATTCACAGCCTGGAGGGAGATCAGCAAGGATGAAGCATCACAGCATGTGTACAGCCCTGTCAGACTATATTTTTTTACAGCTGACTCAGGTGCTAGAAGGTGGTAAAACCAAGGCTCAGCTGCCTGGTTTTACCACCCCTTTCCCCAACCACACATGTGAAGCAGGCCTTAGGCCTCGTACACACGATCAAATCTGTCTGCTGGAAACGGTCTGCTAGACAAAGGTGACCAGATTTTTAAAATGAAATACGGGGACAAATTTTTTCTTTACTAGTAATGGCGGCAATCAGCGACTCTCTGCCCGTCGCCCCCCCGCCTCAAAGCCTCTTAAGTCTTAGGCCGCGTACACACGACCAAATCTGTCTGCTGGAAACGGTCTGCTAGACCGTCCCAGCAGACAGATTTGATCGTGTGTACGGGCGAGCAGACGGATTTGGCCAGCCGACAGATTTGAAAGCATGCTTACCAATCTGTCGGCTGGGAACCCGTCCGCCCGACATGTCTGCTGGTTAGTATGCTAACCAGCAGACATGTCTTCTCGCACACGCGCCGAATGATTTCGACGCATGCGCGGAAGTGTTTTACTTCCTGGTGCGGTGACGTGGCGGCGTCAACGTCACCGCCGCGTCACCTACACGTCAGCGCGCTGTCTGCTGGCGGGGATTTTGGTTTGCTCGTGTGAACAAATCTGTCTGCTCGTGTGTACGAGGCCTTACTCTTCGGGCCCCGGCTACTACTGGATGGGGAGCAGAGGAAGATCACTCCGCCAGGGAAGGCAAGGAGATAGGCAGGTGGCTGACCAGGATTTGAGCCAAAGCAGAAGAATATGCGAGCGAAACTGAATGGGCATGCGCCCAAAACTGAAGAAATATTCCCTCCGCTCCGACCAGCACATGATCATCAGAAAGGGGCACAGATTCAGGTAAAAATACATCCCCCCATGCTAGTAGGCACAGCGGTGCAGGGGTGTGTAATTCTAATTTTTTTATTTTAATTCTGCCCCTGCCCCCTATTAAATCCAATCTGGGGACAAAACCAGGGACAGACTTGGTCCGGGGACAGTGTCCTAAATCAGGGGACTGTCCCCTGAAACTGGGGATGTCTGGTCACCCTATGCTAGACTGTTTCAGCAGACAGATTCGATCGTGTGTACGGGCAAACAGACGGATTTGGCCACCCGACAGATTTCAAAGCATGCTTTGAAATCTGTCGGCTGGGAACCCGTCCGCCCGACATGTCTGCTGGTTAGTATGCTAACCAGCAGACATGTCTTCTCGCACACACGCCGAATGATTTCGACGCATGCGCGGAAGTGTTTTACTTCCTGGTGCGGTGACGTGGCGGCGTCAACGTCACCGCCACGTCACCGACACGTCAGCGCGCTGTCTGCCGGCGGGGATTTTGGTTTGCTCGTGTGTACACGCTAGCAAACCAAAATGGCAGCAGACAGATTTGTTCAAATCCACACGTTTATTTGATCTATTACCACTATGATGTTGGCCTAAATTATATTCCCTACACTTTTTAACTCCCTACATTTTAAAGCAAAAATTGTTTCTTTGCAAGTCAAAGTTTCAGAAATGTAATTGTAATTTCCCATTGTTTCCTTATCATAGCAAACTGACAATTTGCGTGGCCGTGCGACGTGGCACCCAAACAAAATTGATGTCCTTTTGTCCCCACAAATAGAGCTTTCTTTTGGTGCTATTTTATCACCTCTGCGTTTCTTTTTTTTTGCGCTATAAACAAAAAAAGTGCGACAATTTTGAAAAAAATATCTTTTAGTTTTTGCTATATTAAATATGCCATATCTTTTTTTTTCAACAATTTTTTTTTCTCTCGGTTTAGGGCAATATGTATTCCTATACATATTTTTGGTAATTTTACTAGTAATGGCGGCGATCTGTGATTTTTATTGGAACTGCAACATTATGGCGGACACTTTTGACACTATTTTGTGACTATTGTCATTTATACAGCGATCAGTGCAATACAAATGCACTGCTTACTGTGTAAATGACACTGGCAGGAAAGGGATTAAACACTAGGGGGCGATGAAGGGGTTAAGTGTGTCCTAGGGAGTGATTATAACTGTGGGGAGCTGGGCTACAAGTGACACAACAGTGATCACTGTTCCCAATGACAGGGAGCAGCAGATCACTGTCCTGTCACTAGACAGAACAGGGAAATTCCTTGTTTACATCTCCCCGTTCTGCCTCTCCAAGAGACAATTCCAGACACCCGGTGGACATTGAGTCCGCTGGCACTCACAGAGCATGCTGCAGGGGAGCGCGCCTGCATGGAGGCAAATTCAAAGCAACGTACAGGTACGTTGCTTTGCGCAGCCATGCCATTCTTCCGAAGTATATGTACAGGCGGCAGTCGGCAAGTGGTTAATGCTCCATAGAGTTTACAAACAATACTTTGCTTGCCTTTTGTAACTTGCAAACACACATATAATACATTTCACAGCATACACCCTTGACATATATCAATACAACAATGACTTATTGTATATTCAATTGAGCTTATTCTACATTTTCCCTATAAAACTGTCTATTCACTGAATGCCGCACCCAAGAAATGAACAACAAAATATCTTTTGAAATTTTATAATGCATTATAATCAGTAAGTTAATCCCCCTCAACTTTGTTTACTAAATTATCTTTAACAGGTATTTTTCGGTTGAACAGTGAAAAGAGCACATAGCCTTTTAGAATGTTGATTATTTCTAGTGATAATAGTGTAGGAACTCTATCTCATGAGGTTCCTTTTGGGGGCTGCAACTTGCAATCACAAGTCTAATTGAGGCCTCCAATTTTTTCTTTTTTTTTTATAGCCCTACTCCCTTGTATCTCTCTATGATTTTTAACAGATTTTTTTGCACTGAAATGCCTTAACCCTTGAAACCAGAGCCTCCCAGCCTTTTAAGGGATTTAGGATGCAGGGAGGCGAAGCAGGGTTTATGATTATGTGATTGTCGGTCACATCATGCTATATAGTGTAGTATGTTCCACTCCACTTAAAAAATACTTACTCATATAGGGCCAGATTCAGGTAGATGGGCGCTTCTTTACTTTGGAGTAACGTTTCTCATTTACGTTACTCCGCCGACACTTTCGGCGCAAGTACTGTTATTCACATAGCAGTTGCGCGTAAACTTGCGCCAGAGTAACAATAATGCGCTAGCGTAACCCGACGCAAGTGGAAGTGGGTGTGATCATATGTCATCTCGGCTATGGAGACCTATGATGTCTTCCTCCATGGCTGTAAAAGTTGACAGACAAGCATGGACAGAGGTGTTGTCCTGCAAGTGGGGGTGCTCAGCTAGCTCTTATCGTCGGTAACGCTGCTGTAGCTGCTCTCCTGCTGACCTGTGGCCGTCTGGAGTAAAGATAAAGCAGCTATTTGTAGAAATAACTTTGCGCCGGACGGACGAGATACGCGCGGCGCATGTAGCCAGCGTATGGTGCTAATCCGTTTGCGAATCGGGAAATCTCCCTCATTTGCATATTTGCAGGGGAAATCAATAGGCGCGACTGATGCGCCAAGCGAAATTATGCGCTGACGAGACTCTGGCGTCGGAAAGTTAAGCCGATCGGAAATGGCCCGTTTTCTGTCGCATCTAGTTTGGTGGGTACAGCCACATAGAAACGACGGCGCATCTTCACAGTTACGCGGCGCATATCGAATTACTCCAGCGCAAGTCTTGCTGAATCTGGCCCATAATGTGCTCACATTTAACCCTCCAAACATTATTGTAAGCCTTTCATACACAACTGTTGAATCCTCTTCTTCAGTTGTTATGTGTTATCTTTCTAGGGAGAAATCCTCACCGCACACTTCCAAATGGATAGTAAGAGATCCCAAAAAGGAAAATCATACACAATGGTGTGATACCGTAAAACCTTTAACAACCGTAAAACTCATAAGAGAGAATGGCATTCAACAGTCCTGTATGAAAGGCTTGTGTAGTGCCCATGTACTTCCAAGTACCGGTGCTATTAAAATTTAAGGGATAATCAGAGTATAAGTGACTCTGATTTTAATTGTGATCATTTGAGTAGGGTCTCTGTTTCAGCTTGGCTGTGCTGTGGGCTCATTCTGTTGTTGCTGGGGTGTTGTTTCACCCCAGGACGATAGGTGGCAGCAGTAGAAGCTGAGGTTTGGGTGTTCTCTCCCAGTGACCAATCGGGAGGCTTGGGCCTCGCTGGGCATGCTGGGAGAGGGTACTTATGGAACAGATGCTATTGGTCTGGGTTCGTTCTTCTTCGAGTGTGGCACCCACCTTTAGGGTGGCCACATCACCGCACCCCTAGCGTTATGGCCTACCTGGCCAGGGCGTGCATGCCACGCAGTGTTCCTGGTTTCTGGGCCGTGTTGCTCCAGAACATTCAAGCAGGACGGGGACTCGGTAATCGACTGGGTTCCCACTTTTGAAGATCCCAAGCGAGTCCATCTGAGGAGTGCCAATGAGAGGCTGGCGGTCCAACAGGATTCAGACAAACCACCGGGGATCAAGGTACTGGACACTGAAGGATTGACTCCTCTTTCAGTCGGTACCTGGGTGACGTTAAGAAGAGGATCCAGGTGAAACTTTACTTAGGAGGGCCACCTCCATATCTTTAATTAGAGAAGGCCTGTGGCAGAGGCGTTTCCCTGACGTTCATTCAGAGAGGGTCTGTGGCAGAGACATCTCCCTAAGTTCCGAGTGATACTCTGGCTGCCAGGTCCGTGAGAGACACCTGTCCAGGTACGCTATACCCATTCTGGCTGGAGTGGCGAAGAAAACTAAGTGTTGTCGGAAGCAGGACTGTTTCCCTATTGTACGCCTGAATCTTCTGTTCTCCTTCAAATCTTCATCTTCTCCCTTTCATCACCTGTTTACTGTTTTTACCCAGCTGGGTAATAAAGAGCACATAAAAGACATTCCTTTGCGGACGTTCCTTTTTCTACTGTTGCATTCATCATTCACCCCTAGACGTTCGGAAGAAGCCAGGAGGTAATGTGCCATTCCATTCTATTACCAGCAGCCCCTTCGGGGGTACCGCTACACTTACAATATTGCTTTCTGCCTTACCACATTAGTACTTTGAGTAATGACCACAATCCTCATAAGAATTCAGATTGAAAGATATTATCCATGGCCTTGCATCTTTCTCCAGCCAGGAAAATCCTTGTATAATTCCACAGAAAAGATAGAAAGTGCACTGGCATCATGCAATATCTTCAATAAAACTTTATGTAGCGCTACCCCATTCAGGAGCTGCTGGTTGTTTTGGGATTGGCGTATTAAGTTACCTCAGGTGGCTACTCTAGGGGTGATAGTAGTGAGTACAGGTAGTGAGCGAATGTCCAGTCAGCAAATGGGTTTTCTGAATGCTTTATTTCCAAGGCCCAACACGGCCAACATCAACACGAAGTGGGATAGAAAAGGTTGATGAAGCAGAAGAAGAACATTTGCAGTATCAGGCTCAGGATAGTTAGGGAAAGCAAGCCTGCTTTCATCAATAGCACAGTTCGTCGCCATTCTAGTGGGTTAAGCGCCTCCGGACAGACTCCCGCCACAAGCCTGGCAGCCGAAGTGTCACTTAGATTGCCACTCTGCCACAGGCCTAGTACTTGAATGCCTACCTCCCAACCGTCCCGGTAAATCCCGCGATCAGGACTTGAGTCCCCCCCCCCGCTTAACAACTCTGATCCGCGAACCCCCCCCCCCGCTCAACAACTTTGATCTACGAACCCCCCTCGCTCCTCAACTCCGATCCGCGGAACCCCCCCCGCTCAACAACTCAGATCCGCAGACAACCCCCCCGCTCAACAAGGTGTCCCTCATTTACAAACTGAGGCATAGTAAAGACAGTTTAGTATTTTTCAATTTGTTAATGAACGCAATGTCAGAGAACCAACCGTGGAAGAACTGGCAGACCTGTCCTGCACGGACCAACGAGCACAGTGCGCATGTGCGTGCACACGCACGCAAAAGAGCAACAACTCCGTGAATATATTGTTCTTAACTGCGCATGCGCATTCGCCAGTACGCACTCAATGGGGGTGGGACTCCTGGCGTCAGTGCCCTATTTAAAGCTTGCTGCAGCAATGACCAACTGCTGCATGATCTTCAGCCCTTGATGTGATCCTGAGTTCTTGTTCCTGTTTCCTTGTGTTCCTGTTGACAACCCGGCTTGCCTGACCAGCCTTCTCCTTGCATGACCCCCGGTTTGTCTCTCGGCTTATCCTTTCTCCTGTTCCGGTCTGCTTGTTCCAGTGTATGACCTTGGCTTGCCTTCTGACCAGTTACAGTCACTTCCCGCTTTCTGTGTATGACCACCGGGTTGGCTCCTGACTCTGCCCCTGGGTTTCCTGCCAGTCTACCTCATCTGGTACTTTCTTGGTACCCCTGCCTGACTACATATCCTGGTATACAGCTGATCTCCAACATCAACTCAGCAAGTCGCAGCTGGCAACTCCTGCATCTCTGGGCATAGCATCCCCTGTGTCACCTCCAGGGGGCGTTCTGCACTTAGTCGCAAGGGAATCCGTCTCAGCACTTCGGCCTCTGGTAAGGTATGTGACACACAATAAGCGAGTGTGTTTATTTAGAAAAGGAAGGTGCCGGTAAATACATATTTACTACCCCCTTTCCCCACTCTCCATCCTGAAACATCCCCTGCAGCAGTTTGGGGGAGAGGGGGGAAGCCAACAACACTTTGGGGGTGAAGGGGCCAACACGGGGGAAGCCTGGGCAGTAGGGGGAATCACTGCACGTAGAGATTAGCGTGTGCCCAGGCACATCACCTGTGCACGCCTATGATTCAAGGCACATTAAAATTATTATCTAATGCAAAGGAGCATGTGTGTATCTCTTATCTTTTTAAAAATGTGTACCTAGACTATATGGACACTAGATGTCTCTATGTGTTCCCTATGCCAGGGATAGCAAACACAAGGCCCGCGGGCCGAATCCGGCCCGCCAAGCCTTGTCATGTGGCCCGCCAGCCTCCACCTCTTGTTCTCACAGCAGTGCAGTGTATAAGCCCGATTTTCTCTTGTCCGTGAACTTCTATGGGACAGAAGAAGCTGTGTGTAAATATAGGGGTGTCTGGCTGCATCTGTGTTGGCTCACTGTGGTTATTACACTGTCACAGTGCACAGTTCCCCCCTACACAAATGGGAGAGGCTAAGTCTGCTGTGCCTTCCCCCTCCCCTCTTCCTGTGTGAAGTCCGTGCAGTGAGTGAAGGAGCCGTGGGGCTGAGAAATTATGCACAGAGCAGCCGGCAGATAGAAGGTACACAGGATATCTCCAGGGACCATCCAAGTGTGAGCTCAGTGACTCTTATCTCCCTTCCCCTCGTTTTTAAACTTTTTTTCTCCAGCAGCAGTAATTGTGTCATACGCCTGTGGTAGTGCTCGGCCCCTTGTGCTTTTAGGTGGGTTCACACTGGTTTGCTGTGTTTTGGCCTATTGCTGGTGTATCTGCAGTTTTCCTGCATTTTACCCACAGTCCTATTGATTTCTATTAGGTTGTGTGTTTTTTCTGCATTTTCTGAAAGCACACTAAAATTCCTACATGCTTTATCTTTGGCGCACTGTCAGAAAATGCAGCAAAAACCTGCAACCTGATATATATCAATCCCTGAATATATAGCGCATCCCTGAATCCCTGCACTGTGTACGTAACGCACCCCTGCACTGGGTACGTAACGCACCCCTGAATCTCTGCCCTCTGTACATAGCGCACCCCTGAGTCCCTGCACTGTGTACGTAGCGCACCCCCTGAATACCTGCCTTCTGTATGTAGCGCACCCCTGAATCCCTGCACTGTGTACGTAGCGCACCCCTGAATCCCTGCCCTCTGTACATAGCGCACCCCTGAATCCCTGCCCTCTGTACGTAGTGTACCCCTGAATCCCTGCACTGTGTACGTAGCGCACCCCTGAATCCCTGCACTGTGTACGTAGCGCACCCCTGAATCCCTGCACTGTGTACGTAGCGCACCCCTGAATCCCTGCACTGTGTATGTGACAGACTGGGGTATCACATGAAAGACAAAACAGACACCCCATAGTCCACATTCATTTATTTTTATTTTCTAAGCAAGGGAATGGAATTGCTATTCTACCAACAACCAGTAGATGGCAGAGAAGGTACACGAATAGAGTCTATATAAGACCACATGCACCATGTGACTTGGTGAAACTCCTCCAAGCCATAAATGGTGACTGATCAGATGTCTTCCTGTTTGTGTATTCCTTCCAGCACCTGCCGAGTTGATCACATGACATCATAGCCTCTACAATTATCAGGTCTCTTAACTTACATTTTGGGACCGGTAACATTTTGGGGGCTCGTGGCCGGGATTCGTTGTGTTACCAGTGAGAGGGAAACGCGAGACGAGTGTGAGTCGACTGCAGAGCTACTGTTACGTACCTCGTGGATAGAGCCTAGTATGCAGGAAGGAGCCCCTTTTACCGCCCGGGTTCAGGGGCTGCTGGAATGGGGACAGCAACCCCGGGAGCACGGCGGGGTAAGAGTGCCTGGTGATGACAGCAGACCGGCCTGAATGGAGATCTTGCGGACAGGCGGTGTAGGAGACAGTGTCTCTGGAGGGCCACCGGAACCGGATAGCGGAAGCTGGTGAGACAAGCCGAGTTAGGTGCAAGACAGGAGCAGGTATACGGCCAGCAAGGTCAGGTGGGCGGATAACCTGGAAGTCACTCTTAGCGGAGGTAGCGTTGTCAAAGTTCAGGCACAGGTCTGGTAACGATGGGCAGGAGAGCAGAGCGGAGTCAGATCAAGCCAGGGGTCGGTAGAGGTATTCGGGTAGTCAGACGGAGCCGGGTCAGAAACGGGTTCAACAGGTATCGGGTTCAAGCAGGTATCAGGTTTCAACGCATTTGTGGACACTAAGCTGCAGATCAGACAGCGAGGTGTCATTGCTGCTGCTGAGCTTTTAAAGGGTAGATGGGCCAATTGGGCCTAACGCGCATGCGCGCACTCCCGCCGTGCACGCGCGCTCCCGCGGCGCAGACGCGCGGCGTGCACGCACGCACAATAGGTGCACGCGTGCAGGCGCACGCGCACGTGTGGCGCGCAGACGCGCGCGATCGGGGCACGAGCGCGAGCAGCAGGGGCTCGTCGGAGCCCACAGGTAGGTCCCTGACATTGCCCCCCCCCCCAAGGGGCAGCCTCCGGATGCCAAGTCGGGTTCTTTTTTCAGGGTGAGCGGGAAAAAAAAATTATGACTCAGTCTCTGTGCATGGACGTTGTTCTCAGGTTCCCAGGAATTGTCCTCTGGGCCATACCCTTTCCATTTTACTAAAAATTGCGTTTGCCCTTGCCGTCTCCTGCAGTCGAGGATGGCCTCCACAACATATTCCTCGCACCCATGAACAAAAACAGGTTCTGGGGGACTGGCCCCTCTATCAGGAAAGGGATCCGGAACTGCAGGTTTCAACAATGATACATGGAACACTGGATGAACTTTCAAAGAATCAGGTATGGATAGTTCATACGATACCTCATTGATCTTTCTTCGTATTGGAAAAGGCCCCATGAACTTTGGTCCCAACTTCTTTGAAGGACAGGCCAACTTAAGGTTAGTTGTAGATAGCCACACCTGGTCACCTGGCTGAAGATCCAATTCGCCTCTCTTTTTTCGGTCAAAGAACCTCTTACTGGCGGCTTGGGCTTTAGTCACTGCTTCCCGTAATACCTGGTTGTTGTGGCTGAGGAAATCCATCGTACTCTGCACTGCCGGGACTGGGGATTCTGAAAAAAAGTCAGGTAGAAAGGTTAGATCAAAACCATAATTGGCAAAGAAAGGGGATTGCCCAGTGGCTGAATGGTTGGCGTTGTTATACGCGAACTCCGCTAAAGGTAACAGGGAGACCCAATCGTCCTGGGAGAAGGACGTAAAGCACCTAATGTATTGTTCGAGAGTCTGGTTGGTCCTCTCTGTTTGCCCGTTGGTTTGGGGGTGATAGGCTGAGGAAAAGGAGAGTTTAATCTTCAAGGTTTCACATAGAGATTTCCAGAAGCGGGACGTGAACTGAACCCCTCTATCAGACACGATGTTGGAGGGAATTCCATGTAGCCGGACGATCTCCTTGATGAAGATACGAGCAGTCTCTGCAGCCGTTGGGGTACTCCTTAAGGGAAGGAAATGAGCCATTTTGGATAGGCGATCTACGACCACAAAAATTGCCGTACACCCCTCCGAACAAGGAAGCTCTACTATAAAATCTATGGAAATCATCTCCAGGTACAGGTAGGGGCTTCAGCAGTCCCCAGGCTCGGTTTCTTGCGGTCTTGTTCCGATTACAAGTGGGGCATGAGTTAACATATGTTTTGCAGAAGTTTTTTAGGTCTGGCCACCAGAAGGTACGACGTACCAGTTCGAGGGTCTTCCGAACCCCAAAGTGCCCTGCCAACGGGTGGTCGTGAAGGAGTTTCAGGACTTCCACATGATTTGTTTCCGGAACGAAGATTTGGCTACCTCTCCAAAACAGTCCGTCCCTGGATGTTAAGGTGATGCTGGAAGGTTTGGAGGCATCTGTGGATGTTTCTCTAATTTGGGAGAGTAGACCAGACTGGAGAAGTAGGAAGTTACCTGCTGGTAGGATGGTGTCGGGAACAGATATATCCTTGGGGTTATCATGCATCCGGGATAGTGCGTCTGGCTTGACGTTCTTTGAACCTGGTCGGTATGTAATGTGGAAACAGAAGTGTGAGAAAAACAGTGCCCAGCGGGCTTGACGGGGTTTCAACCTTTTAGCGGATCTCAGGTATTCGAGATTTTTGTGATCGGTATAAATTAATACTGGATGGGCTGCGCCTTCTAACAGGTACCTCCATTCCTCCAAGGCGGTCTTGATGGCAAGACATCGTAATTTCTTTCCGCAGGAGAGAGTTTCCGGGAAAAGAACCCAACGGGATGCATTAGGTCTTTATCCCCCTGGCGTTGGGAGATAACAGCTCCCACTGCGACTTCAGATGCGTCAACCTCGAGGATATAAGGTAGTGCTGGATCAGGGTGACTGAGGATCGGGGCTGAAGTGAAAAGCTTCTTGAGTCGGTCAAAGGCCTTTTGGGCTTCTGGGTTCCAGCGAAAACGTAGGTTTTGTCTGGTTAGTTGTGTGATGGGGGAAATTATTGCAGAAAACCCCCTGATAAATCTTCTATAGAAGTTTGCGAACCCTACGAAGCGTTGTACTCCCTTCTTGTCCAGGGGTACTGGCCAATCGAGGATAGCAGACACCTTCTGAGGATCCATCTTAATCCTGGTAGGGGAGATTACCAGACCCAGGAACTGGATGGTCCGTTGCTCAAATTCGCATTTCTCCGCCTTGGCGTACAATCTGTATAGCCGAAGCCGGTGGAGGACTTTACGAACATGTTCTTGATGTCTGTCTAATGATCTGGAAAAGACTAAAATATCATCAAGATAGACAATTACAAAGATGTCCAGAAAGTCTCTGAGCACGTCATTAATGAAGTGCTGAAAAGTGGCGGGCGCATTACACAGTCCGAAGGGCATGACTAGGTATTCGTAATGACCGAATCGGGTACGAAAAGCTGTCTTCCATTCGTCCCCCTCCCGAATACGGACCAGGTTGTAGGCTCCTCTCAGGTCTAACTTGGTGAAGACGGTAGCCGACCTCAGTTTTTGGAAGAGCTCGGGTACCAGGGGTAGCGGGTACCGGTTTTTCACCGTGATATTATTTAGCTCACGGTAATCCACACACGGGCGGAGGGACTGGTCCTTTTTGGTGCCGAAAAATATTCCGGCGCCTGCTGGGGAGGTAGAAGGCCGGATGAACCCCTTATCCAAGTTTTCGTCAATATATATTTTTAGGGCCTCCTGCTCCTTTTCTGACAATGGGAAGATACGCCCAAAGGGAATTTCGGCCCCTGAAAGGAGCTCGATCGGACAATCATAGGGGCGATGGGGCGGAAGGGAGTCGGCCCCCTGTTTACTGAAAACGTCCAGGAAGTCATGATAGGGTTCAGGAATGCACTGAAGCAGGCTTGGGTCAGAGTCCATACATAGTAAGGTGGGAGGTGAGCTGGTGGGCCCGGGTATACAGTATTTCTGACAGTAAGGGGACTGAAAAGACACTTCTCCAGACACCCAATTAATCAGAGGGTTGTGGGCCTGGAGCCAGGGCAGGCCAAGGATCACCGGGAACAGAGGAGAGGAAATGACGTCTAGGATCAACAGTTCTTTGTGTTGAGGGGCGATTAAAGCGGGTAGAGGAAGAGTCTCTTGGGTTACCTGTCCTGAACTGATGCGGGAGCTGTCGGCCAGGAAAACAGAGAGTCCATGGGTCTTTCTTCGTAAGGGGATGCTGTGCAAGTTGACAAAGGCGGCATCGATGAAGCAGCTGCATGCGCCGGAGTCAAGGATAGCGTTGACCGGAATAGTCCTTCCCTGGCACTGTAACGAGAAAGGTAGAGCAAGGTGGGTTGCATTGGCCGACAAGGCTGAGAAGTTGACAGGAGCTGAGAGGAGGCACTTACGTGTCTTAACAGGACAGTTGCGAACGTAGTGGCCAGTCCCGCCGCAGTACATGCAAAGGTTAAGTTGGCGACGACGTGCCCGCTCTTCGGGTGGTAGTGTTGGTCGCATGAGGCCAAGTTGCATGGGCTCAGATGAATCCTGGTTGGTGCTGGAGGGATTTGGGCAGGTAGGAGGCAGGTAACGAGAAGCCGGCATAGGTACCCTTGCAGTCATCCAGGTGGGGCGGTTTGGCTGAGAAGATCGCTCAGCCCGGCGTTCACGAAGCCTGCGGTCGATCTGGATGGCTGTGGTAATTAGATCCTCGAGGGTCTCAGGCACCCCCACTCGAGCGAGTTCGTCTTTCAGGTTTTCGGAAAGGCCCAAGCGAAACTGATGCTGCAGGGCTGCATCATTCCATTGAGTGTCCGTACTCCAGCGCCTAAAGTCCGTGACATAGTCCTCAGCCGCTCTGCGACCTTGCTGGAGCGTGAGTAGGGCAGACTCTGCTGTGGCGGCTCGTTGAGGGTCATCATATAGCTGAGCCATGGCCTCAAGGAAGGCGAACAGGGTCCGCGTCTGGTCACCATTCTCTTCGAGCAGCCGGTGGGCCCAGGTCTGAGGGTCCCCTTGTAATAGGGAGATTACGAATCCCACTTTGGTGGCCTTTAAGGAAAAGGTCCGGGGTTGCAGGGCGAAGTAGAGCTCGCAGGCGCTACGGAAGGCTCGGAATTTGGTGCGGTCGCCCGCGAATCGCTCTGGCACTGGAACTCTTGGTTCAGGTGGGAGCATTACCACCGAAGGAGCAGAAACAGCCAATGCGGACCTGGTGGTTGAAGGAGCAGCTGGGTCACTGGGAGCAGCCAGGCTGTGTACTTGTCCTTCTAGCCTTACGTAGCCTTCCTGTAGGTTCTTTACTGCTTCTGTGAGAGACGCCAGGTGTTTGCAGATTTCATCTATGGCAGGGGCTATTCCCGCAGGCTCTGACATGGCTGTCTGATACTGTTACGTACCTTGTGGATAGAGCCTAGTATGCAGGAAGGAGCCCCTCTTACCGCCCGGGTTCAGGGGCTGCTGGAATGGGGACAGCAAGCCCGGGAGCGCGGCGGGGTAAGAGTGCCTGGTGATGACAGCAGACAGATCTTGCGAACAGGCGGTGTAGGAGACAGCGTCTCTGGAGGGCCACCGGAACCGGATAGCGGAAGCTGGTGAGACAAGCCGGGTTAGGTGCAAGACAGGAGCAGGTATACGGCCAGCAAGGTCAGGTGGGCGGATAACCTGGAAGTCACTCTTAGCGGAGGTAGCGTTGTCAAAGTTCAGGCACAGGTCTGGTAACGATGGGCAGGAGATCAGAGCGGAGTCAGATCAAGCCAGGGGTCGGTAGAGGTATTCGGGTAGTCAGACGGAGCCGGGTCAGAAACAGGTTCAACAGGTATCGGGTTCAAGCAGGTATCAGGTTTCAACGGGTTTGTGGACACTAAGCTGCAGATCAGACAGCGAGGTGTCATTGCTGCTGCTGAGCTTTTAAAGGGTAGATGGGCCAATTGGGCCTAACGCGCATGTGCGCGCTCCCGCCGTGCACGCGCGCGCTCCCGCGGCGCAGACACGCGCTCCCGCGGCGCAGACACGCGCCGTGCACGCGCGCGCACGTGCGGCGCGCAGACGCGTGCGATCGGGGCATGAGCGCGAGCAACAGGGGCTCGTCGGAGCCCACAGGTAGGTCCCTGACAGCTACAAGGAGAGTCGTGAGTGTCGTCTGCCGTGTGAGTGCAAGTCGTCAGAGTGCAACAGATATGGCGTCCCCTAGTCGTGTGCTGATGTGGGATATCCGGAAACAAATTAATCTGCTTAGTAAAAAACAGCTGTACAGCCTCGTTATTACGCTGAAAGATGAGAGACGTGGACCTTACATCAGTGACTGGTGACAACGAAATTTAACTCGTTGAATCTATTGAAGACTACATGAGAAGTGATCAGCTGGCGAAGTTAGAAGATCAAGGTATGTCTTACCTGCTCATCATCCAAGACAAGATCGATGAACTAAAACTCAATAAGGAAAGTACACCAACTATGAACATTGAAACCACTGCTAAAGAAATACGTAGTGGGACTGCAAGGACTGAACAGGGATCGGAGATGGTGAGATTAATTGATGTTGTTGCTTTATTGCCACGTAGAGAATTCAAAATGCATGGTGGTGTAATTTCAGATCATGGTTCGGACATGAGTTACAGTAGCGTGTGCCGTCAGATTGACGAGGGTCTAATTGAAAAATTCCCTGAATCTGAAATTATACGCACAGTGTTGAGAATAATCAAACCTGGTCATTTTAAAGATATGTTGACTGACAAAGAGGATCTTACTGTTGCTGAATTGAAAAAGTTTTTGAAGTCACATATGAGAGAACGAAGTGGTACTGAGTTATTTCAGGAACTTAGCAATGCTACCCAGCAAGAAAAAGAAACAGCACAACAATTTGTTTACAGGCTAGCAGGGTTAAAACAAAAAATTCTGTCTACATCACAACATGATAGGCTAGATTTCAGCTATGACAAAAAACTAGTGCAAGGCGTATTCCTTCATACACTGTATCAGGGACTAAACGAAAAAAATTCTAATGTCAGACGAGATATCAAGCCTTACGTGTCTGATTTGACAGTAACTGATGACTTTGTCATAGAGCAGGTCACCAGATCAGTTGATGAAGAAACAGAAAGGCAGAGACGCTTAAACAGTGCACCTAAACATAAACATCTTAGGCCTCGTACACACGAGGGGATATGTCCGCTGAAAACGGTCTGATGGACCGTTTCAGCAGACATCTCCGCTCGTGTGTATGGGCTAGCGGACAGATTTCTCCACCCGACAGATTTCAAAGCATGCTTTGAAATCTATCCGGTGGGAATCTGTCCGCCCGACATGTCTGCTGGTTAGTACACTTACCAGCAGACATGTCGTCCCCCACCGCCGCCGTGCCCCCCTGAATGGATTCGGCGCATGCGCGGAAGTGTTTAACTTCCTGGTGCGGTGACGTGGCGGTGACGTGGCGGCGTCAACGTCACCGCCGCGTCACCGCCACATCACCGCGCCGTCCGGCGGCGGGGAATTTGATCCGATGGTGTGTACACGCCATCGGATCAAACTCCCGATCAGACATATCCGATGGAAATGGTCCGCGGACCGTTTTCATCGGATATGTCCGATCGTGTGTACGAGGCCTTACTGTTCATTCATCACAGACACCAGGGAATAGTGAAAAAGAAACATTGCAACAGAGAGTTGAGGGAGATGCTAGAGCAAATCACACTGCATTAATGGAACTAAGAACACAGGTTTTGGCTCTCACGAAGAACCTGGAGAAGATGATGAAGCAAAATCCTGTAGTTGAAAACCGAATGACTAAGCCACTAACCAATGTTCAAGTTCCAGATACAGCTCACTGCAAGCCCAGGTGTGATGATTGCATCAAACAAGAGAGTCAGAACTGCTACCATTGTTTCTACTGTGGTTGGACAGGACACAGAGCAGTTCATTGCTTGAAGAAAAGAAGGCAGTCGGGAAACGACAGACGGTCACTGGGAAAGGGACAACCAGTGACCACCTCAAATAATCTGTCCCATGCTAAGGTAAACAGGGTATTCACCCACCGGTCAACTAGAACACTCCCAAAAGAGAATGGATGCTCCAAACAACGCGTAGCACAATTAATTGGAAGAAAATGCCCAGGTCAGCATTGTCGGGAAGGCATGGTTAGAAAAGTTTCTACCCAGTGTCTCTATTAGACACATACAAGATTTACTTTGTGACGACAACTTATCCATTACAGGTGCAAATGGTTCTATCATTCCATTCATCGGATGGATTGAAGTCCTCCTGGAATTCGAAAGTAGTGGACAGGAAAATTCAGCCATCCATGTGCCAATACTGGTGAGCGACTGCTGTAATGACCATCCACTTCTTGGGTTTAATGTTATCGAACAATTGATCAGAGAAAACCGTGACCGATCAAACAGCACCCAAAACCTGACTATCTTGCTGAGTGAAGCTATGAAAGTAAGACAGAGTGTAGCGAATAACATTGTCCATGCTGTCAGTCAAGCAACTGACCCAGGAGAAATATCCGATAGTCGTGTGGTTAAAGTGGGGAAGAAAGGACTCCAGATTAAAGGAGGCGAGCTTGGCGAAGTCAAATGTAGAATTAGAGCATGGCCGAAAGGAGGAATCATGCCATTTGAACCACTTCCAGAATATCCAGTTGAAGAAGGACTTGAACTATTTCCTTCAGTGGTAGATGTACCAAACGGTTTCTCTAAACTAGTGAAGATACCAATACTGAACCATGCTGAACATGATATCTACCTTTCCACCCAGAACAGTATTGGGTACCATTTCTCCAGCAGCTGAGATTCTACCGTTTTCTCCAAATAAAGACGATGGGAAGGGGATTGACCAGAAGAAAATAATGTTTCATGTAAACCATTTGAATCAAGTGGACACTGAAAATCAGCTAACCACTAACAAATGTGTTAAGTGGCACCCACCTGTCAATTTGGATAATCTCTCAGAAGAAGAACAGGAGATAGCGAGACAAATGTTATATGACGAATCAGATGTTATTGCGCGAGATGAGGGAGACATAGGAAGTAGGGTTGTCCAGATACCGATACTAGTATCGGTATCGGGGCCGATAACGAGTATTTTTGGGAGTACTCGTACTCGCGCAAATGCTCCCGATACCTAAATAGAATACTTTTTTTGTATTTATCAACATGTTCTGTGAAAATTCTTTGAGTTTTTACTACTGCGTGACAAGCAAATAAAACATTTTTATTCATTTTTACTCATTTTTATTCTTTTATAATGTCTTGAGTTAGAGTTCTTCATAATTCTGAAGAAAATATCCTTAATCTGTATTGTGGTTTGAAAACTGTCATATGACATTTAAAAAAAGTATCGGTATCCAGTATCGGCAAGTACATGAAAAAAAGTAGCGGTACTTGTACTCGGTCCTAAAAAAGTGGTATCGGGACAACCCTAATAGGAAGCATTCCAAACCTGAAACTGAAGATAAATCTGAAAGATGAAACTCCTGTCCAGAAACGCTACAATTCGATACCGAAACCCCTATATAAGGAAGTGAAAGAATATGTCCAAAATCTTCTTGACCAAGGTTGGGTAACGAAATCCTGTTCCGCATACTCATCACCAGTTGTCTGTGTTCGAAAGAAGGACAGGAGCCTACGACTATGTGTGGACTTTAGGGAGTTAAACCGAAAGACTATTCCAGATAGACATCCACTACCTAGAATACAAGATCTGCTGGATAGCTTAGGAGGATTTACATGGTTCTCAATCCTGGACCAGGGTAGTGCATATCATCAAGGCTTTGTGCATGAAGACTCCAGACACCTGACAGCTTTCAGCACCCCCTGGGGACTCCTGGAGTGGAATATTATTCCGTTCGGATTAACTAATGCCCCAGCAGCTTTTCAGAGATGCATGTAGAATGTACTAGAGGGCATCAGAGACAAATGTTGTTCTCCATACCTGGATGACGTACTTTGCTACTCCAAAACTTTTCAGGAGCATGTCAATGATCTTAGGCAAGTGCTTAGTCGAATACGCAAGTATGGTATCAAACTTAGACCGAAGAAGTGTGAACTCTTTAAACGACAGATTCGATACCTTGGGCGAATTGTGTCAGAAGAAGGCATAAAAATTTACCAAAATTATCTTGAAGCGGTATTACAGTTGAAAAGGAAAGAACCAAAAACAGTTGGAGAAGTAAGAACTTTGTTAGGATTCCTGAGCTACTACAGGTCCTTCATTCAAGATTTCTCTCGACTTGCTAAACCACTGTATGAACTTTTGCAGAACACTGAAAAAGAATCTGCTTCATCCATCACCAAAAACAATCGTGGGGAACCTACAAAGAGAGACGGGAATAAAACACAAGTGCCATCTAAAACACCGATCCAATGGACACCCAAACATCAAGCTGTGGTATTCAGATTGGTAGACATGCTAACCAATCCACCAATACTAGCATACCCTGATTTTGACTTACCCTTCATCTTACACACTGATGCTTCCAATGAAGGCCTAGGTGCTGTACTGTACCAACGACACGGAGAACACCTTTGTGTTATTGGATTTGGCTCCAGAACATTGACTCCAGCGGAGCGCAATTACCATCTCCACTCTGGTAAACTTGAGTTTTTAGCTCTCAAGTGGGCAATCTGTGACAAATTCAGAGATTACTTGTATTACGCTCCAACATTCACAGTCTACACAGACAACAACCCATTGACATATGTCTTGAGTACTGCCAAACTGAATGCTGTGGGTCATCGCTGGGTTGGTGAGCTGGCCGATTTCCACTTCGATATCAAGTCTGAGTGAGTACACATAGCTTGTACCATCTGATGTTGTGTCAGCTATGTGGCAAGGGAGCAAAGCTGTCAACGAAGAAGAGGGTGGCTTCATTGACTCTTCAATCAGAAAGTGATGTGGCAGAAGAATTGCTAAAAGGACAGACAATCTGCCCAATGACTAGACACTACAGAATTACCCCCATTAAGTCAAGACTTGCCGGTGAGCCAAGATATGCAAATGAAGAATGATGTTGATGGAGAAGACTCAACTCCTGTAAGAAGATCTACCAGACAAGCTAAATCTAAAGAGATCTTTACATATGACACACTAGGTCAGCCAACCTACAGATCAAGTCAGATTCACACCGTACAAACTCCTACAATGCTAGCTACTCACATGACATACCAGGTAGTTAATATAGCTACGTGGTGGCAGCAAGTACCTATTTGGGTTTCTTAAATCACTCAAGAGAACAATTAAGTATAATGTCGGGAGCCATTAACTAAAGGAGGGGAGAGTGTGACGGACTGGGGTATCACATGAAAGACAAAACAGACACCCCATAGTCCACATTCATTTATTTTTATTTTCTAAGCAAGGGAAAGAAATTGCTATTCTACCAACAACCAGTAGATGGCAGAGAAGGTACACGAACAGAGTCTATATAAGACCACATGCACCATGTGACTAGGTGAAACTCCTCCAAGCCATAAATGGTGACTGATCAGATGTCTTCCTGTTTGTGTATTCCTTCCAGCACCCGCCGAGTTGATCACATGACATCATAGCGTCTACAATTATCAGGTCTCTTAACTTACATTTTGGGACCGGTAACATTTACGTAGCGCACCGCTGAATACCTGCACTGTGTACGTAGAGCACCCCTGAATCCCTGCACTGTGTACGTAGATCATCCCTGAATTCCTGCAACTGTGTACGTAGCATAATCCTGACGTAATCCGCAACGCTGCCCTCTGTATGTAGTGTGACCTATAGACAACTGGCCCTTTGAGGGCAACCACACTGCTGATGCGGCCCTCGATGAAATTGAGTTTGACACCCCTGCCCTATGCACTAAGAATAGTGCTGTTGCTTTTTGTGCAGTTATTGTAGTATAGGTTGACTACATTACTAAGATTACATTTAAGTCGCAATGTAGCCACGTGGTGACATATTTAGCTTTTTCTTTTGTGTGCAATGGTTTTACTATGCATTACGTAGTAACAGCTGTTGTATGATCAAAGTTTAAGGGAATTTTCTTTCTCTTGCAGGATACTAAGGTCTATTTAATCAGTCAGCAGCTGAGCAATAATTGACCCGTTGAGTAAGCAATTTATGTGTGAAACAAGCTTTTATAATGATGACTAACTGTTTGTGCTTCTTAAGCTATTATTAAACCTGCATACGCTCAGATGAGCAGCGTAGACCTATTACTTGGACCTTTATCATGTGTCAGAATGCCAGCTGGGTCCTAGAGATTACACAAGGCCAGGGGTTCTTCCTATATAAATGGAGCTCAATGGAAGCTGTTCTCTCTGCTCTTTTAATCCTAATATAGCGTGGGCACTGACCTGTGTAATCCGCAGGACTGAGCTGGCAATCTGAGAATTCGATCCTGCACAGCACAAGGACACGGCTTACCTGCCCTGGCATGAGGACCACAAAAGAAGATGAAGTCCAGTTGGATAACCCTATTATAACTCGTTGACTTATAAAGCAAACTGAGGCCTGGGAATATTATTTACCTTATATTCTGTAACAGATAAACCATAGCTCCCAACTGTCCCTGATTTTGAGGGACTGTCCCTAATTTGGAGCATTGTCCCTCTGTCCCTTTCCCCCCCTCATTTGTCCCTCATTTTGACAAAGGAAAACGTTTTGGGACTTTATTCAAGGACAAGACAAAGAATGTCTGGTACCTCCATCCCTAGTTGCTATTAGCATAAAGAGAAGGTTTGTGACTTTGTATGAAGTATACAATCGAACTGGCAAAGTGAACATGGAGTTTGATCTATATAGTTGTATATAATATGCACTTTTTATCTTTTAAAGTGTTTCCCAGTGCTAAACCTTTCATCCAAATTCTAAATTGCTGCAATTTAAAATTTTAAAAGCCAATATAGAGGAATAGTAGTGGTAAAAAAAGTGCTTGTGGATTTTTTTAACCTTTTTGTTTGGGTTAATTCTCCTTTAAGGGGTGTGGCAGGGGGGCATGTCCTATGCCTACATACATTTGCTAGTAGGTGTCCCTCATTCCCATTTCCAAATATTGTGAGGTATGGATAAATAGAGCTGCAAAGCACTTGGGTAGCACAGTTAAGCAGGCCTTTAACAGCCATAATTGACATGCTTGGCTCAAAGTGTCTCCTTGGTAGAAGAGACACAAACAAGTAGGTAATGTAGGTAGGGTGAATTGAGTAGTACAAAACTTGACTCGCTTCCCAGCCTTTTGGTTAAGATCAAGTGTAGTATCTGTTCTTATCAGTTGCCAGTAGGTGGTGCTATGCTAACCGTCCCTAGTACTCGGCGAGGGGGAAAGGGATGGCGGTTGGCAGATGCTAAGCCTGCTGGCGTGAAGGCAGAAGCCTTCTGATTTGGACGGAGAGGCATAAGGTCGAAGCTGGAGGGCTGGGCCCCTGGCCTCAGGCCTGGATTTGGTGGTGCCTGCCCCAGTCAGTTGTTCGGGAGAGAACCCTTGCTCCTCTTTTTGTCGGGAGGAGCTGTTAGTGTAACGCAATGACCCCTGACAGACTGAGATACTCCTATGTCTAGGGTCACTTTATGTCCACTAGGGCCATAGGGTGACAAAGAATCATAATTCATGTATTACAGAAGATGGGACATTAATAATAATTCATGTTTGCAGGATGTCTTGAGATATCAAAAGCTGTTGGCTATTCAATCTGGGCACACATGCTTTTGAAAGGTGTTAATTCAGGTCTACAAGACAAGTGACTCGTCCCTCTGTATAAAAGGCTATTGAAATGTCTTGAGGTGTTGGCTATTCATTGTGAAAGACATATTGGGCCAGATTCTCTAAGAAATTCGCCGGCGTAGCGTAAGCCATTTACACTACGCCGCCGCATCGTACTAGAGCAAGTGCCGTATTCTCCATGCACTTGCTCCGTAGTTTGCGTTGGCGTAGCGAAAATGGCCCAGTGTAAGCCCGCGTAATTCAAATGGGGCAGCTTGTATTTAAATTAAGCGCGCCCCCGCGACGAATGAACTGCGCATGCGCCAGCCGCGGAAAAAGCCCAGTGCGCATGCTCCGGCAGGAAGTTTTTATTTTCTGTCAGTAAGTTCTCTCTTTCACTGATGAAGCTGATGAAGCTGCACTGATGGGCACTGATAGGGTGCACTTATGGGCACTGATGAGGCAGCACTTATGGCCACTGATGAGGCGACACTTATGGGCACTGATTAGGAGGCACTGATATACTACACTGATGGGCACTGATAGGTGGCACTGATAGGCAGTACTAGTGGTCACTGATAGGCGGCACTTGTGGGCAATGATAGCTGGCTATGGTGGGCACTGATAGGTGGCACAGATAGGTAGCACTGATGGGCAACACTGATGGGCACTATTGGCAGAACTAATGAGCTGGTACTGATGGGCACTGAAAGGCTGCAATGACTGGTATCACTAATGAGCACTGATTGGTGGCCCTAATGGGCACTGCTGTGAGGTGATACCACTGATCGGCACTTCTCGCCACACACTCTGTCACTCTATGTGAGGCGAGGAGAGCCAATTAATGGAACTTCCGCATTTACATGTTACCGGCTGTGATTGGACACAGCCGATCCCTTGGTTAGAGAGCCATGTCCATGGCTCTTTACAGAGATTGGTGTCACACCGTGTCCTAGGAACACGATGCTGCCATGATTACCAAGCTGGGCGACCCCATGAGCGCTCGAGAGCTGCCATTCTGGGGTGCCGTCATCTGACGCCCACCCAGAACGAGAGCCGCACCTCTGCTCCGCCATTTGACTGTGGACGGGGGCGGCAATCGTTTAAAAAAAAAAAAACACTGCAATTACTGTAGCACAAAAAGTGAGTTTCTCTTGGAGACTTTACAACTACTTTAACCACTTTAGCCCCAGGAGGTTTGGCTGGCCAATGACTGAGCCATTTTTTGCGATGCGGCACTGCGTCGCTTTAACTGACAATTGCACAAATAGAGCTTTCTTTTGGTGGTATTTGATCACCTTTGCATTTTTTATTTTTTGCGCTATAAAAAAAGCGACAATTTTGAAAAAAAACACAAAGGCCCGGATTCACATAGATTGGCGCATCTTTCAGCTGACGTAGAGTATCTTCTTTAGGCTACACCGACGCAACGTTGAGAGGCAAGCATGGTATTCACAAAAAATATGCGCTCAACGTTGCGCCAGCGTAGCGTATAGTTGCCACGTATCTTTTCCGCCGGGCGCATTTACGTTCGTGAATCGACGTATCTCCCTCATTTGCATATTTGCAATGGGGCGTCCAGCGTTACTATGTGCCCAAGATACGCCAGCGTAGGCAAGTTACGTTGGGCGGCAGAAGCCTATTTTTCAGGCGTATCTAGCTTGGGGAATCGGCGCAGGGATACAACGGCGTACATTTGTACTTACGACCGCATATCTCTAGATACGCCGGCGTAAAGCTTATGTGAATCCCGGCCAATATCTTTTACTTTTTGCTATAGTAAATATCCCATTTTTCCTCAGTTTAGGCCAATATGTATTCTTCTACATATTTTTACAATAGGCGTATATTAATTTATTTTCGCAAAAGTTATTGCGGCTACAAACTATGAGAAAGATTTATGGCGTTTATTTTTTATTTTTTACTAGTAATGGCGGTGATCTGCATATTTTTGCGACAGACAGGTTGGACACTTTTGACACATTTTTGTGACCATTCACATTTACAGAGCGATCAGTGCTATAAATATTCACTGATTACTATGTAAATGTCACTGGCAGGGAAGGGGTTAACACTAGGGGACAATCAAGGGGTTAATTTTGTTCCCTATTGTGTGTTCTAACTGTGGGGGGAAGGGGACTCACTATATTTGGTCGGCAGTGAGCAAGCCCGATGCACGCAGCGGGTTCCCCGCGTACCCTCTGGTGGCTTTTCTGGGCGACACCGTATATATATATATATATATATATATATATATAGGTGATACTCAAAAAATTTGAATATTGTGCAAAAGTTCATTTATTTCACTAATGCAAATTAAAAGGTGAAACTAATATATGAGATAGACTCATTACATGAGCAAGATAGTTCAAGCCGTGATTTGTCATAATTGTGAGGATTATAGCTTACAGCTTATGAAAACCCCACATCTACAATCCCAGAAAATTTGAATATTGTGAAAAGGTACAATATTCTAGGCTCAAAGTGTCCCACTCTAATCAGCTAATTAAGCCATAACACCTGCAAAGGGTTCCTGAGCCTTTAAATAGTCTCTCAGTCTGGTTCAGTGGGAATCACAATCATGGGAAAGGCTGCTGACCTGACAGTTGTGCAGAAAATCATCAGAATACCACCTGAGCGCAGTTAGTGTCACTGTACGTGTGCTGTTATACCACCTGAGCGCAGTTAGTGTCACTGGACGTGTGCTGTTATATACCACCTGAGCGCAGTTAGTGTCACTGTACATGTGCTGTTATATACCACCTGAGCGCAGTTAGTGTCACCGCACCTGTGCTGTTATATACCACCTGAGGGCAGTTAGTGTCACTGTACGTGTGCTGTTATATACCACCTGAGCGCATTTAGTGTCACCGCACCTGTGCTGTTATATACCACCTGAGCGCAGTTGGTGTCACTGTATGTGTGCTGTTACATACCACCTGAGCGCAGTTAGTGTCACTGCACCTGTGCTGTTATATACCACCTGAGCGCAGTTAGTGTCACTGTACCTGTGCTGTTACATACTACCTGAGCGCAGTTAGTGTCACTGCACCTGTGCTGTTATATACCACCTGAGCGCAGTTAGTGTCACTGAACGTGTGCTGTTATATACCACCTCAGCGCAGTTAGTGTCACTGTACGTGTGCTGTTACATAACACCTGAGCGCAGTTAGTGTCACCGTACCTGTGCTGTTATATACCACCTGAGGGCAGTTAGTGTCACTGTACGTGTGCTGTTATATACCACCTGAGCGCATTTAGTGTCACCGCACCTGTGCTGTTATATACCACCTGAGCGCAGTTAGTGTCACCGCACCTGTGCTGTTATATATCACCTGAGCGCAGTTACTGTCACCGCACCTGTGCTGTTATATACCACCTGAGCGCAGTTAGTGTCACCGCACCTGTGCTGTTATATACCACCTGAGCGCAGTTAGTGTCACCGCACCTGTGCTGTTATATACCACCTGAGCGCAGTTGGTGTCACTGTATGTGTGCTGTTACATACCACCTGAGCGCAGTTAGTGTCACCGCACCTGTGCTGTTATATACCACCTGAGCGCAGTTAGTGTCACTGTACCTGTGCTGTTACATACCACCTGAGCGCAGTTAGTGTCACCGCACCTGTGCTGTTATATATCACCTGAGCGCAGTTAGTGTCACTGTACGTGTGCTGTTATATACCACCTGAACGCATAAATATATCTGGAAGGACAACAAAGAGAGGCAGAGAGTCACGAGGGCAAGCAGGCTCTGCATGTAGAGGTAAAGCTGGTAGTGTATGTGGTGCATCCTCTTCAGCACGTGGCCGTGGCCGCTCGTCCTTCTTTTCGGGAGCTGGCCGTGTTGAGCCTCAACATGCAGAGAAATTAGTAGAGTGGATGACCAAGCTGTCCTCATCCTCCTCATCCTCTCTCACACAGACTGATCAAAGTTTATCTGGCAAAGCCAAGGCGTCCTCTTCCCTCTGCACAATGGCTTCACACAATACTTCCCTAGTACCACCATGTCCTCCTGAGGAGTCCCCCGAACTGTTTCAACACAGTGTTGGGTACATGCTGCAGGAAGATGCGCAGCGTTTTGAAGACTCCGATGACAGAACACTGATAGAGGAAGGCATTGATGTGAGCCAAGGGAGAGGGGGTGTCCGAGAGGGACAGCAATTTGTCAGTGATGATGTTCCCCCAGCTGGAGCATACTGCCAGGTTGTTGACAGTGATAAGGAGGGCGGGGATGATGAGGTCACTGACTCTACCTGGGTGCCTGATAGGAGAGAGGAGGAGGAGGAGGAGGAGGACGAGGCACAGAAATATTGTATTTCTGGGCTCCGCCACCAGTGCCTAAGCCCCAATTTTTTTATGCCCCTGTTTAACAGGGGCGCCTAATAACAATTTTTGATGCAATACTTTGCACGTCCCTCCTTGTTGTGCTCCAATTAAAGATAGTGGGAGGGGTTGCAGTGTTGTGTTGTGCCTAAGGCCTAATGATTCTGCCCCTTTGAAAAAAGGGGCGTCTGATACAAATTTTTGATGCAATACTTTGCACGTGGCTCCTTGTTGCGCACAAATTAAAGATATTGGGAGGGGTTGCAGTGTTGTGTTGTGCCTAAGGCCTAATTTTTCTGCCCCTGTGTAACAGAGGCATCTAATAACAATTTTTAATGAAATACTTTACATGTGGCTCTTTTCTGCGGTCCAATTATAGTATCTGTGCGGGGTTGCAGTGTTGTGACACCGCCACCAGTGCCTAAGGCCAAAATTGTATGGCCCTGTTCCAGTAATTTTCTTGGTTGGATTCTTTTATCATTTGAGTTAATTCTAGCTTTTTCCTACGTTATCATAGTGTCCTGTTTATTTCCCTTTACTAAATACTCATCATTGTCAATGTAAACACCACAAACATAGATTTCTTATTTTAGACAACATTTATATTATTATACCTGAAGGGTTCCACATGTACTTGCACTTTAAGGCTGGCTCCATCCCGCAGGGATGACAAGGGTCAAGGGGCATAGTAGCCGTCTTAGAGAGACCACATGTAGGAAGCATACAACCTGTAACGTCCTGAGATGGATTTTACAGTGTACAGCCTGTACTGAAATAAACATCCATTGTTCCAGACCAGAGTCTTGTGTCCCTCACAACACCGAGGATATAACAGATATAATAATAAGCCAGACATTGTTCAGTATCCAAAAATATTTATTATCTCACACTTAAAAAGTGTTTATTTATATGTATTCAAAAATAACATCGTAATCTATTTTTTTTTTTTTTTTGAGGTCAAGGCATATTATTTTTATTTTTTAAGATTTTTAAACTTGTATTTTTTTTTCTTTTTTATGTTTTATTTAAATCCCTGCCCAGCTCCTCTACCAGACTCTTTATTTTTTCTTCCAAAAGTTGTTTTTTATTTAAAACATTTTCAAGAATGAGGTTTGTTTCCTCTAGGTCAGAAATACATGACCTTAGCTCCCCGATAAGGACATTGGCACTGTTGGTGTCGACCGTGCCACCAACACCTCCGACACCTCCTGAAATTTGGGAAAAAAAACATGTATTAAAATTATGTAGGCCTACATGTATTACCTTCAGCTGTGCTGTAGGACACTGACCTGATGTGCTTGGATTCTGCAATTCCTGCACAACCGTCGAGGGTGCGTCTTGTCTTGGTGTTGTCTGTTGCGTGTTGACTACAGCAGCTTCCTTGTGCCCCATGAGATTGTAAAAAAAGTCATACATAAATCAAAAAGATTAGAGGCCTAAAAGAGGAATATCAATCATTCTTTTTGAAAAGTGTGGTTCAATTGTCTGTTTTTGCAATCCTTCTATACTTAACACAGGATTTTATCCATTTCCTACATGGAAAAACAACAAGCATTCACTGGATCACCTCTGTGTGACACCCTAACTGGTTTGTTCTTGTGGCCAACACTCAGTGCCAATCATTACCTCCCTGGGGCCAGAAGCAAAATGACATAACACATGAAAAAAGAGAAGCGGGGGCCGCCGACGACAGTGACATGTCACTTTAAAGAAAGTTGAGAAGGGGGGGAGGGGGTGTTCTGCTTTAGGAAATGACATCTTACATGAAATTGCGAAGGAAGGGTTGCTGACTTATTGCCTCTTCTCCCATGCAGCCAGCGAGTTGAGAAGCGGGGTGAGGGTGCTAAAACGTAAATGGTTATTTTGTGAATTCTTCATTTACACAATTATTCAGGCCCTTAAAGACTACTTCTCTGAAGAAAAGAGGTTCATTGAAGTGTTTTCAATCAGGTCTTGAAAACACCTGTGGATGTCAGGGAGCAGCAATAAAGCCTAATAAGCACCAATCAGGCAGCTTTCAAATGACTTTGATACTCGGCTCCTTATAGACATTTACTAGTGTGGTTACAAACATGGTGAAGTCAAGGGAATGGTCCGGGAAGACAAGAGAAGAGGTGATTACTCTTCACAGGAAGGGCAATGGCTATAAGAAGATTGCAAAGATGTTAAACATACCAAGAGACACCATAGGAAGCATCATTCGCAAATTAAAGGCAAAGGGCACTGTTGAAACACTACCTGGTCGTGGCAGAAAGAAGATGCTGACTTTGACTAATGTGCGCTACCTGAAGCGTAGAGTGTAGAAAAGTCCCCTTGTGACTGCTGAGGAACTGAGAAAAGATTTGTCAGATGTGGGCACTGAAGTTTTTGCTAAGACAAAACGGCTCGCACTGCATAATGAAGGCCTCCATGCCAGAACTCCCAGGTGCACCCCCTTGCTGTCTCCAAAGAATAAGAAGATTCAACTGCAGTATGCAAAAATCATGTGGACAAACCACAGAAGTTTTGGGATTGTGTTCTCTGGACTGATGAAACAAAATTAGAAGTGTTTGGGCCCATGGATCAATGCTATGTTTGGAGGAGGAAGAACAAGGCCTATGATGAAAAGAACACCTTGCCCACTGTGAAGCATGGTGGGGGGTCAATCATGCTTTGGGGCTGTTTTGCTTCTGCAGGTACAGGGAAGCTTCAGCGTCTGCAAGGTACCATGAATTCTCTTCAGTAACAGGAGATAGTGGATAACAATGTGATGCAGTCCGTCACAAACCTGAGGCTTGGGAGACGTTGGACCTTTAAACAGGACAATGATCCCAAGCATACCTCAAAGTCCACTAGAGCATGGTTGCAGATTAAAGGCTGGAATATTTTGGAGTGGCCATCGCAGTCACCAGACTTAAATCCGATTGAGAACCTCTGGTGGGACTTAAAGAAAGCAGTTGCAGTGCGCAAGCCTAGGAATGTGACTGAGCTGGATGCTTTTGCCCATGACAAATGGGCGAAGATACCCGTAGATCGCTGCAAGGCACTTGTGTCAAGCTATGCTTCAAGTTTAAAAGCTGTTATAACTGTAAAAGGATGTTGTACTAAGTACTAAGATTGAATGTCAATTGGGGGTTGAATAAAACTGATAATGATGTGAGCACAGAAAAGACATTTGTGGTTATTTCATTATAAATGTTATGTTATATTTGTCTGACCTACACGTGTCTCTTTGATTTAATTGTAAGCAGGATGTCAGGATGATCAAAATCAGTGTGAAATAATAGGAAAGGTAACTGTCAGCGCAGATACAAAGTACATGTATGGTAGGGGTATGGTGATTAGTCCATTAGAAGTGTGAAACTGGGCCAAACAATCAATTTCAGTGGGGGTTGAATAATTTTGAATACAACTGTACATTCAATAAAAAATTGTTGTCACATAAAAAGAACTTAAATGGAATGACCAACCAAATATTATGCCCACAAACATGAACCTTGAAACATCTATTTTTGAACCGTATATATACACAACCTGAAATAAATACCACAAATGCCGCAAAATAATAAAAATAAATACTCAGAGTACACATGAAAATTACTTACGTCTTATGAGGATTTTTTTAATTCTCTCCATCTCCTCTGGATTTCTCCTTTTCAGGTCAGACCACTTATTACTTAACTGGACCCTTGACCTCTCCACCCCGAATTTGTCACGGAGAGTTCTCCACACCTTCTCCATAATCTTCCCCTTCAGGATTTTCAGGTTGGGGTAAGGCCCTAGTTGGCCATCATAGTCATATTCCTCGAGAATTGAAACCATCTCCACCAGCTCCGCAAACCTGAGACTGGAGCCTGGTTTACTGCTCTTCCTGGGGTGTGCCTGGCCTCTCTCCACACTTGAGGTTGCAACTTCCTCTCTCTGAGTCTCCTCCTGGTCCTCCATCATGCCTTCAGTGAAGTGCAGTGACCGACCAAAAAGGGGCCTGACAATTGCTAGAACGATCGTCATAGGCGGAGATACACGCGGAGCTTCCCGCATGCGTGAGTTACGTAGGTCGCCGTCTGTAGAATAGGTCGTGAAAACGATCACGCAGTATGACGAGAAGAAAATTGAGTTTTGGAATTTATGATCAGTGCATGAGTTTGTGGGTTAGATATGGGTAGAAAGCTAATGCTTGAATGACATTATTGTTTTTGGCTAAATTTTGACTTGCTGAAATAATGGCAGCCTTCATAGAACAGGAGTTCTTCACTGTATTTGTTAAAAGGAGGCCACGGATGGCAACCCCCCTTTTCTCTGTAATTTTACTTCCCCAAAAAAATAATTTATTGTGCCAAGATCTGGCATTGTAATGCCCCCCCCCCCACCCCTAAAATAATAGACATATTGTTGCCACACAGCACGTGCACTTTGGGGGGCAAAGCCTGTATTGACAGTCTCACAGCCCACCACCACTGGAACATCAGTGGCCTCATCAGGCACAAGAGTCATGTAGTTTGTTCAGGGTCTCTTTAGGAAATTATGCAATATGCAGGAGCAAAGTATGACATGGTTCTGATTCTACTTAAGAAACCTGCAGTCCCTATCTTGTTTGCACCGCCTGTATACTGCTCTTCAAAGTATATAGGGGAAAAAGGGTCTTGTCAGGGCCAATCCTCACTATAGGCTCACTATGCAAGCCGCTTAGGGCCCCGCAAAGACGTGAAGGGCCCCCAAAGTACTAGAGTCCCCGCCTGGTAAGAAGTCATTTTCGCCCCCTCACCCCGCTTCTAAACTCGCTGGCTGAGTAATTTCCGACAGCAGAACACCCCCTCCCCCTGCTTCTCAACTTTCTTTAATGTGACCTGTCACTGTCGTCAGCTTCCCCCCGCGTCTCATTTTTAATGTGCCATGTCATTTTGCTTGGGGCCCCAGGGAGATAAGGATCGCCACTGGGTCTTGTGTAATGATCCAGCACTGTGGGCTGGATCTGTGACAAATGCAGTCACAGATCCAGCCATCCCTCCCTGCGCAATACTCTGCAGTATTACCCCCCATACTCTGCAATATTACCCCCCATACTCTGCAATATTACCCCCCATACTCTGCAATACCCCCCATACTGTCTGCAATACCCCCTACACTCTGCAATACCCCCCCCAAACTCTGCAATACCCCCCCCACACTCTGCAATACCCCCCCACCTTCTGCAATACCCCCCCATACTGTCTGCAATACCCCCTACACTGTACAATACCCCACCACACTCTGCAATACCCCCCCATACTGTCTGCAATACCCCCCACACTCTGCAATACCCCCCCACACTCTGCAATACCCCCCATATTGTGCAATACCCCCCTTAATCCGCAATAACCTCAATACTCCACAATACCCCAATACTCCACAATACCCCAATACTCCAATACCTTGCAATACGTCACCTATGGGGATTTTCAAGTAGCGAAGTTTGGCGCAATTCCACGAGCGTGTGCAAGTTTGAAGGGTGACATGTTAGGTATCTATTTAATCAGCGTAACTTCATCTTTCATACTATGCAAAAACACTGGACTAACTTTACTGATTTTTTTTTTTTTTTAAGCAAAAAACATTTTTATTTTAAAACACGCGTTCAAAAAATTGCTGCGAAAATACTGTGCAAGATAAAAAGTTGCAACAACCGCCATTGTATTCTCTAGGGTCTTTCCAAAAAAAAAAAGCATATATAATGGTTGGGGGGTTCAATGTAATTTTTTAGCAAGTACATGATGATTTTTACAGGAGAGAAATCTCAGAATTGGCCTGGGTGCTCCAGAATGCCTGATGGTGTTCCCTGCATGTTGGGCCTCTCTATGTGGCCACGCTGTGTAAAAGTCTCACATGTGTGGTATCGCCATACTCGGAAGGAATAGCAGAATGTGTTTTGGGGTGTCATTTGTAGTATGCAAATACTCAGTGTAGTGTAGTGTGGTCAGTGTAGTGTGGTTTGGTCAGTGTAGTGTGGTTTGGTCAGTGTAGTGTGGTTTGGTTAGTGTAGTGTGGTTTGGTTAGTGTAGTGTAATGTGGTCAGTGTAGTGTAGTGTGGTCAGTGTAGTGTAGTGTGGTCAGTGTAGTGTAGTGTGGTTTGGTTAGTGTGTTTTGGTTAGTGTAGTGTGGTCAGTGTAGTGTGGTCAGTGTAGTGTGGTTTGGTCAGTGTAGTGTGGTTTGGTTAGTGTAGTGTGGTTTGGTTAGTGTAGTGTAATGTGGTCAGTGTAGTGTAGTGGGGTCAGTGTAGTGTAGTGTGGTCAGTGTAGTGTAGTGTGGTCAGTGTAGTGTGGTCAGTGTAGTGTGGTTTGGTTAGTGTAGTGTGGTCAGTGTAGTGTGGCCAGTGTAGTGTAGTGTGGTTTGGTTAGTGTAGTGTGGTGTGGTCAGTGTAGTGTTGTGTGGTCAGTGTAGTGTAGTGTGGTTTGGTTAGTGTAGTGTGGTCAGTGTAGTGTAGTGTGGTTTGGTTAGTGTAGTGTGGTCAGTGTAGTGTGGTGTGGTCAGTGTAGTGTGGTCAGTGTAGTGTAGTGTGGTTTGGTTAGTGTAGTGTAGTGGTCAGTGTAGTGTAGTGTGGTCAGTGTAGTGTGGTTTGGTTAGTGTAGTGGTCATTGTAGTGTAGTGGTTAGTGTAGTGTAGTGGTCATTGTAGTGTAGTGGTCACTGGTCAGTGTAGTGTAGTGGTCAGTGTAGTGTAGTGTAGTGGTCAGTGTTGTGTAGTGGTCAGTGTTGTGTAGTGGTCAGTGTACTGTGGTTTGGTCAGTGTAGTGTAGTGGTCAGTGTTGGTGTATGCAGGTTATGTCAGTGTGTGTACACTGACACACACACGTAGGTCTGGGTGTGTGTGTCAGGTAGGTCACCCGGCACCACTCCGCCTACCGCAGCAACCCCCCCCCCCCGGTGCCAGCTTGGCTTGTGGGCTGAAGCCCCTGGTCTTTTTGGGACCTAGCAACGCCCCTGCCATTTGGGCTTCAAAGTGGAGCAGGTAGGGCGGGCTGTGTGGGAGGACCCCCCTCACACACCCACCATTGCCACCCGGGGCGTGGAGAAAGGTGGCAAATTGCCTCTGGGGGAGGCCTGCCTACTCCCAACTTCTGCAGTCCGGCTCCTCTCTCGAGTACACGCACAAAATACACATTTAAAAAATAAAAATAAACAAAGTATTATGCCCACAAACAGAAACCTTAAAACATCTATTCTTGGACTGTCTATATACACAACCTGAAAGAAAACCAAATGACGCAAAAGAATTAAAACAAATATTCAGAGTACACATGAAATTTACTTACGTGTTCTGAGAACTCTTCTAATTCTCCCCATCTGTTCCGGCTCTCTGATTTTCAAATCACACCATCGCTTCCGCAGCTGCTCACTGGACCTCTGCACCCTGAATTTTGCACGGAGAGTCCTCCACACCTTCTGCACGATCTGGGCCTTCAGTTTATTGGGGTTCTTGTAAGGCCCTTTTTTGCCGTCATAGTCCTCCTTTTGAAGGACAGCCACCATCTCCACCATCTCTTTGAAGCTCATGTTGGTGGCTTTGTAACTCCTGTTCCTCCTGGGGTGTGCCTGTTCTTTCTCCTGCCTGGTTGCAGCTTGCTGTCTTCCCTCCATCATGTCTTCTGACTCTTGCATTGAACGAATGAAAAGGGGCGTGTCAATCACTCGAACGATCGTCATAGGCGGGGATACATGCGGAGCTTCACGCATGCGCAGTGTATAAAGGGATATTGCGTGAGTTACGTAGTCCGCCGTCGGTAGAATATGTCGTGGAAACGGTCATGCAGTACGATGATAAGAAACTTGATCTTTGGATCAGTGGATGAGTTTGTGGGTTAGATATGGGGATAAAGCTAAGGCTTGACTGACATTTGTTTTTTTTCTCAATATTTTGACTGAAATAATGGAGGCCTTCAGAGAACAGGAGTTCTTCACAGAATTTGTTCAAAGGGGGCCCCGGATGGCAACCCCCCTTTTTTCTAGAATTTTACTTTCCCAAAAAAAAAAAATTATTGAGCCAAGATCTGGCATTGTAATGGCCCCCCCCCCTAAAATAATTGACATATTGTTGCCAAACAGCACGTGCACTTTGGGGGGCCAAGCCTGTATGGACAGTCTCATGGGCCACCACCACTGGAACATCAGTGGCCTCAGGGCTGTCTTAATGAGAGGGCACACCTGGGCACTGCCCGGGGGCCCCAGCTGCATGGGGGCCCCTGCCCTTTCCCCAAAGCAGCTGGTCCTTGAGCCCGGGCTGCCCCTCTACATCCCAGTAATCCCCCAGCACTCTGACCCCTCTACACCCTAGATATCCCCTACCTTCTACCTACTTGATTTCTGTTTACATGCACTGTCTCCATTGTAGGGGCCCCAGAGCATTACTTTGCCCAGGGGCCCATGATGCTATTAAGACGGCCCTGAGTAAGCAGTATTAAATTACTTTTTTCTGAGAGTAATCTCATGTTGTGCAGGGACATTTCTAAACACATGCCACTACTATAGACACCCAGCAGGTACCATATTTAAAAGGATTATTTTTTTTCACTTTAAGCATCATTAAAATGGCTGCTCCTGAAAAAACGTTTTTTTTCCATTGATACATGTTCCCTGGGACAAGACCCGGGTTCTCAAAGACGTTTTCCATCAGCATATTGGTCTTTAAAATGAGCGTTTTTGAATTCGAACGTTCGAGTCTTATAGACTTCAATGGGGTTCTAAATGTTTGCGCGAACGGTCGGTCTGTTCGACGGTTCTGGTGCAAACCGAACGCGGGTATGTTCGGCTCATCCCTACTCATGAGATTCGTGAGGTAGGCAGACGCACATCTATTTTGGAGCAGAGGGTGGATGAAGTGGACATTACTACATCAACATATACAGAAGAAATGGAAACCCTTAGGGCCAGTTCACACGAGATGCAGTTCCATGCATTTACGTTTTTCCTGCACCAATACAGTCAGTACCGGTCAGTTTCTGCACCGGAAACTGACCGGAAACTGACTGCATGGTGTGAACTACAGCCATTGGAATACATGGTGTAAACTGGCTCTTAAAGGTGAGTTTTTTTTTCTGCAAAACCGACTGGAAGATTTTTAAAATTGGGGTAGACGTAGATGATCAAATTTACGAATACATGGTATTCCTGAAGAAATTGAAGACTTAGGCAGCGTACACACGATCAAATCTATCTGCTGGAAACGGTCTGACAGACCGTTTCAATCGTGTGTACGGGCGGACAGACAGATTTTAAAGCATGCTTACGTACGCTAACCAGCAGACATATCTGCCCGCACAATGGATTCGACGCATGCGTGGAAGTGTTTTACTTCCTGGTGCGGTGACGTGGCGGTGTCAACGTCATCGCCACGTCACCGCGCTGTCTGCCGGCGGGGATTTTGGTTTGATCGTGTGTACAGCGATCAAAACAAAACAGCCCAGCAGACAAATCTGATCAAATCGGTCTGTCAGACCGATTTGAACAGATTTATTTAATGGTGTGTACGGGGCCTTACAGTCAACCATAACAGCAGTTTTCCAAGAACTAGCTCCATCTATCCCAATTGAACATCTAGAAAAGAACAGAATCCACAGGGCCCTAACCTCACGTAAAGAAGAGGGCCCGCCTAGAAATATTATACTGAAGATGCACTATTTTCACAACAATTAATGGAAGCAGCAAGAAATAAAGAATCCCTGATTTCTCAAGGACACAAATATCAAATTAAACGCAAAGAGATGAAACCGCACCTGCAAGTTCTCAAATACCTTTGTATATCATATCGATGGGGGTTCCTGCTTCTCTTATAAGGGAACTTACTATGCCTGCAAATCGACAAATGAGCTTCTTGTCATCATTGGCCTGTCAGCACCCACAACTACAATAGATGGGCCTAAACATGGAAAGAATTCTTCATCTGCACAACATAAAGTCCTAGGGGTAGATTCACATAGATCAGCGGATCTTTAGATCCGCGTAATTTATCTTATTTACGATCCGCCAGTGCCAGTATTTGAGGCAAGTGCTGTATTCACAAAGCACTTGCTTCTAAAGTGGCGCCGGCGGCTCGTAAATCCCCCGGCGGAATTCAAATTCCGCGGCTAGGGGGAGTGTATTATTTAAATCAGGCGCGTCCCCGCGCCGATTTTACTGCGCATGCGCCGCCGTCTAAATTTCCCAGCATGCATTGCTCCAAATGACATCGCAAGGACGTCATTGGTTTTGACGTTAATGCAAATTATGTATGGCCGTATTCGCTAACGACTTAGGTAAACGACGTAAGAATTTAAAAACTTGATGCGGGAACGACGGCCATACTTACCATAGGATACGCCGCACTTATCCCTCATATAGCAGGGAAAACTATCCGCCGGAAAAAGCCGAACGCAAACTACGTAAAAAAAAAAACAGCGGCCGGGCGTTCGTTTCTGAATCGGCGGTTCTCCTCATTTGCATATTTGTCGCGTATACAAACGGAAGCGCCACCTAGCGGCCAGCGGGAGATTGCAGCCTAAGATCTGACGGTGTAAGTCACTTACACCTGTCGGATCTAAGGGAGACCTATGCGGAACCTGATTCGATGAATCAGACCAGGGCCGGTACAAGGCAGGGGCGAAAGGAGCGAGTGCCCTGAGCGCTACCATTCCATGTAGGAGGGGGGCGCAGTTCTGATACACAGGCAGCCGCGGCCGCCGCCCGCCAGACCAGTACACTTGTGTGTCATATAGACTAGTAGTCAGCGCGGGTGTGGGTGCGGCAGCCGAGTGCGCTCCTCACCTCCTGGCTCCCTTTCCTCTTTGTTTACCCCCCATGGATGAGTGACGGAGTTAGTTGGTACATTCCACCTGCACAAGCCGCGTGACGTCACGGCCGGAGGCGGGCTGAGAGAGGGAGGACTCGGAGCAGCACTGCACAGGGAGCTGTGTCTGCTGAGCTGGCAAGGACTAGTCACGAGGAGCAAGAGCGTGCCTAGGAACCTAGCAGCAGTGTGCTACGCTTCAGTACTGCAAAGAAGACTACTGAACTTATCTAAAAAGTAAGAACATAACCTGTTAAAGCAAGTAATTAGCCACTTAAGACCCGGACCAATACGCTGGTAAATGACCCAAGGTGTTTTTGCGATTCGGCACTGCGTCGCTTTAACAGACAATTGCGCGGTCGTGCGACGTGGCTCCCAAACAAAATTTGCGTCCTTTTCTTCCCACAAATAGAGCTTTCTTTTGGTGGTATTTGATCACCTCTGCGATTTTTATTTTTTGCTCTATATACAAAAATAGAGCGACATTTTTGAAAAAAAAACACTATTTTTTACTTTTTGTTAAAAAAAAATCAAATAAACTAAATTTTATTCAAACATTTAGACCAAAATTTATTTAGCCACATGTCTTTAGTAAAAAAAAAAAATCGCAATAAAAAAAAATAGCTACCTAGCGGGAACAGCGACACTAATACAGCGATCAGAAAAATGATCGCTTAGTGACGCTGGCAATAGGGAGTGAAAGGGTTAACTAGGGCGGTGATCAGGGGGTTAAAACTTTATTAGGGGTGGTGGGGGGGCTATCCTGAACCTAACACTAACTGTTTTTTACAGTGCCTGTCACACTGACACTAAATGCAGTGATTAAATCACTGCATTCAGTAACACTGTGACAGGGGGGTGGGGGGGGGGGCGATCACAAGGGGTTAATATGCCTATGTGAGTGTGTGTCAGTGTTGTGTTGGTGCACACTTACTTGGCATGTCTTCTCTCATCAGCAGCGCTGGGAAACAGCGCTGCGATGAGAGAATACATCATTTCCTCCTTCCTGTGTAAACACAGGAGGAGGAAGTGACAGGCTGGGAGCGCGCTCCCATTGGCTGGGAGCGATCGCGGGGGGGGCGGAAAACACGGACATCCGCCCGCAGATCCCGGATCGCTCCCAGAGGTAGGGAGACCCCCGCACGCCGCGGAGGGGGTCCTGATGGGACCCCCGAACCGCACTCAGACGGGGACGTAAATTTACGCCCTTGTGCCTGTACGAGCCATGTTGTGGCCGTATATGTGCGTGCGGGGGTCTTTAAGTGGTTAAATGGCTGTATTGGGGGGGAGTAGGAAGCTGACTGAGGTGACCAGCACTTTCTTAATAAAAAAATATCAGTTAAAAAAAATGTTTTTGTTTTATTTTGAGCCATGCCCTCATTATGCAGCCAAACGCAGCCACTGTGCCATCACATGCAGCCACTGTGCCATCAACTGTCACCACTGTGCCCACCAAACGCAGCCACTGTGCCATCACATGCAGCCACTGTGCCATCAACTGTCACCACTGTGCCCACCAAACGCAGCCACTGTGCCATCACATGCAGCCACTGTGCCATCAATTGTCACCACTGTGCCCACCAAACGCAGCCACTGTGCCATCACATGCAGCCACTGTGCCATCAATTGTCACCACTGTGCCAACACACACAGCCACCGTAACCATCAATTGTTGCCAGTGTGCCCATCAATTGCCGACCAGTGTGCTGCCAGTTTACCCCATCAATTGCCACCAGTGTGCCCATCAATTGCCACCAGTGTGCCCATCAATTGCCACCAGTGTCTGCAGTGTGCCCATCAATTGCCGTTAGTGTGCCATCAATTGTCGCCACTGTGCCCATCACACGCAGCCACTGTGCCCATCACACGCAGCCACTGTGCCAATCACACGCAGCCACTGTGCCAATCACACGCAGCCACTGTGCCAATCACACGCAGCCACTGTGCCCATCACACGCAGCCACTGTGCCCATCACACGCAGCCACTGTGCCCATCACACACAGCCACTGTGCCCATCACACGCAGCCACTGTGCCCATCACACGCAGCCACTGTGCCTATCACAGCAGCCACTGTCCCAACACACACAGCCACTGTAACCATCAATTGTTGCCAGTGTGCCCATCAATAGCCACCACTGTGCCCATCAATTGCCGCCAGTGTGCTGCCAGTTTGCCCCATCAATTGCCGCCAGTGTGCCCATCAATTGCCGCCAGTGTGCCCATCAATTGCCGCCAGTGTGCCCATCAATTGCCGCCAGTGTGCCCATCAATTGCCGCCAGTGTGCTGCAGTGTGCCCATCAATTGTCACCAGTGTGCCCATCAATTGCCGCCAAAGTGTGCCCATCAATTGCCGCCAAAGTGTGCCCATCAATTGCCTCCAACGTGTGCCCATCAATTGCTCCAACGTGTGCCCATCAATTGCCCCAAAGTGTGCCCATCAATTGCCCCAAAGTGTGCCCATCAATTGCCGCCACTGTGCCCATCAGGGGAACAGTCCTTTGTTCTATTGCTTTAAGTATATTCTTGTTTTGAAACATTGATTCTTTCTTAAAAACGGGGGGGGGGGGGGCGCAGTTTGCCATCTTCGCCCTGGGCACCAAATGGCCTTGTCCCAGCACTGAATCAGACGCATAGATCCGACCGTCGGATCTCAGAGATACGACGGTGTATCAGTAGATACGCCGTCATATCTCTATATGAATCTACCCCCTAATGTCGCTGTGAGGAAACATAAGCCAAGTGTTCAAAACATCATGCAAAAATACAAAAGGAACTTGGACAGCCGCACTCCAAAAAAAACGTTCCTTTAATTAAAATGAATCACAAAAATAGACATGCCACAGCAAAACTGGAACAAAAAGCTAACGTTTCGCACTGTAGCTTCAGTGCATAGTCATAGCTCAGTTCCTTTTGTATTTTTGCATTTCCATTGCATTGCCGGCACCCAAGGTTTAGATCCAGTGAAGGAGTTTTCTGATTGCTATTGAGCGGTATTTTCTCTCTCTGTTCAAAACATCATGGTGACATCCAAAGAGTGAATGAGCATAAACAAATGTTGAAAGTGAAGGGAACCACCACCGATAAGATGAAAGATTACCGAATGGTTTGAACTCAAGAGAATATATGTTCTATGAGTCAAACAAGCTTTGTGTTGACTGGAAACAAACTGGGTGAAGACCTGGAAGTCCTTGATAGCTGGACTGAATCCTCAAACAATCCTTATGATAACGATCTCCATGTCAAGTTATTTCATAAGGGACGATAATTAGGTTCTCCCATACAATGCATTAATGGCATGGTTCTCTTGAGTTCAAACCTTTCAGTAAGCCCTCATCTTATCGGTGGTGGTTCCCTTCACTTTCAACATTTGTTTATGTTCATTCACCGTTTGGATGTCACCATGATGTTTTGAACACTTGGCTTATGTTTCTTCACAGCGACATTAGGACTTTGTTTTTTTCAATTGTCAATTCGCATGGACTTTTTGTTTTTGTGTTTCTTTTCATCTTATTTAATTTATATGGTGATATAATATTTACATTTGTATTAGAGCACTATTTAATCAAGGAATTTGCATCCCACATTAATTACACTGTATATTGGGACACTCACTGCTTTAACTGATTTTGTGTTAGTAAAAGACGATTCGCGCTTTTCAGTCTGTTACAGCGTGTTGAATGTGCTTACTTCATTACGAACGCTAGTTTTACAAGAACAAGCGCTCCCGTCTCATAACTTGCTTCTGAGCATGCGCGGGTTTTTCATGTTGTTAAAACCCACACACGACCATTTTTTACAACCCAAAAAACGACAACGTTTAAAACGTCGTGAAAAAATATGTTCGAAAAAAAAATTGCCCGTTTTTCAGAACCCAAAAAATGCTCTGAAGCCCACACAAGATCGTTTTAAATTACATTTTTAAAAAACTTTGTTTTTTACAACCCGAAAAATGATCGTGTGTATGCGGCATGAGTTTTTAAGGGCCTGGTAGCCCACTTTTATTTAAAAGCACAAAAAGTTCACAAATACATCAGCTGTAAAAACACTCTGTAGCTCTAAACATACGAAAGCTAACAAACCTGATACCTTTTTAGCCTTGGCATTGAGAAAGACCAATTATACACCAAAACCTATTCCCTTAAAAATAACTAAAGATTCCTACACTAGTAATTCATTAAAAATTCTTAATGTATTCCATTAAAAACTTTCTGAACTATACAAGGATACTAAAACATTTGATCAATCTCATCTGACTACACTTTTATGTTTCAATAGTGTTTATTAAGATTTTAGACATAGCAAAACAATACAATCTCCTCAATTCTCCATCGTACAAAAATAACCCAACGCAGTGGGAACATAACATTACAGTCCTGTCAAGTGCAGCATCCTAGTTACTGTACAAAATCAGGCCAGGGCCCATCAGAACAGGCTCACATATGGCTCACTCCGACCCAATGCTTCTAGGACCACACCTGCACTAAATCGTCCCATTTCTCGCTGGAGACCTGCCCACCCCAAGAGACCACCCAGAAGTGCTTGTGACTGCTCCTTCACTCACAAAGCCCCCAGGATGCAGCAATCAGTCGTTATCCTTAGGCTGTCCTTATAGGGGCTTTAATTGCTTAATTTTGAACAGCTGAAACCTTTTAACGCCCCAAACCTCTCTGGCCATCTCTGCAGCCGACGCCCAATAGTAATTGGTGTATTGTCTAAACAAGGCAGAAAAGTACCTCCCGTCTGGGACAACACACGCAGATTTACCTGACTTCCTGTCACATACCCCCCCTCTTGTTTCAACCCTAGGGTTGGGACACAGGTTGTCAGGCACGTGTGCACTCGGGACAAACCATCTGCATTCCCCTTTTTAACACCGGGGCGATGCGTTACGAATAAACTAAGTTCCTGAAGGGCCAGGAACAACCTATTTATTCTCCTATTGGTCTTCAACTTTCGGCTGAGGTACATAACAGGGTGTTCCTTGCTTTGTAATATACACATTTTCAGTTGTAAACCATGCAAAATCTTAATTGTTTTTTCAATGGACACAAAGGTTTCCCTCAATAGCTCAATCCCTGAAGAACTCAGCGAGTCATAACCAATACCAAAAGCTGATAACACTGTGCTCTGCAATGGATCATCCATGTGGATGCCCTCTTCAGCTGCAAACACACTAAGACTGGAATCCTCCAAGGCATGATGACACTCAAAAAAATCTGTTCTTCTATGAACTGGACTAAAGTCTGACGCAGAAGACCTCTGATAAACCAATGTACTAGGCGGTTTTTCTTCCCTTTGGTGCTCTAGACTTAAATCATTATTTGTCAATTCTGTATTTCCAAGTTTCTTACTTGGTGATAGTTCAGACTCAAAAGTATGGTGAAAATCTATTAAACCAAATGTAAGGTTTTAAAGGAATCCTCATCACTTTCTTGAACAAACTGCTTACTCTGTGCATCACTTGTTCGCACATCCCTATTCTCACCAAGAACTTGACAACTACTATCAGACACATCATTAACTGAGCTAGACAACCTTTCTTGTCTAGCAGCTACAATCACATTTGAACTTATGTTTATGGCTAGTTGTTCAACTATCTTTGACTCAAAGTCTCCCAAAAATGTTTTAGTATTTGTTTCTTTGAAACCATCGACTATTGGACACAAATTCTCATATTCTTCATTCGTTTCGAGACATTTGGAAAACACATCCATTAAATTAGTACATTTAGCCTCTCTGACCACTTCAGTGATGGAGGTTTCACAACGTTTAGAGGGCTCACCTGCCATTACAGATTCTACACTTTGAAAAATAGATTTTACTTCCCGAGGAATCTTGGTAGTCAAGTCCAAAGTATTATCCTGCGTTACTTGCTCTGACAGAACACTTTCTAAAGACTGGGTTTCTCAGGATGTGACATTACCTTTATATTCAAATCCGATTTCATTAACATAAAAATTAACACACTGCTCTTCAACATGCAAATAATTCACAGAGGCAAAAATAGCTTCAGTCTGGGTGCATATTTCTTGCAATTCAGATTCCTCAATGACCCTGCTCTGCTGATCATCAATTATGGGAAAGTCATGAATATCACCTGCCTTACTACATTCACAAGGCTCAGTGGATATTGGACACACTTTGTCTACATCATTTAGTTCAGTGTCGGAATTAAGTTTTTCAGCTTTATTTCCATCAAGCAACTGACTGAGAACTGAAGATGTGCAAACCCCTACTTCCTGCACTTCAGCCACTTCATTTGCCCTGAAGCGGTCAGAGATTTCACTTTCAACATCACTTCCAGAAAGTTCAGCTTCATTTTCCATAAAGTCCTTCAGATTTAGCTTTCTAAGAATTGCCTCCTCCTCATCGTCATTATCTTCCACACATTCTTCATTATTTATTGTTGGTCCATTCTGAGTGTTGGCTGTTTCCGTAGGACAATCATCAACTTTAACACCTTCATGTTCCGTTTCTGCTTTGGTAATCTTGGTGACACCAGGAACTCCTAACTTGGCAGAGTAGTCCTAAAGAAATGAACAGTGATCCATACAGCCCTGGCACACCATCTCATGAAACTCAACGTGCTCCGATGGAACTGTCCCTAGGTGCCGACCATGAAACCAGTCCTCACACACCACACACTGGATCATCTCATCTGGGGTCTCATCCTCAGGATCGGGGTACGGTTTCTTACATGTGCAGTACAAGCCAAAGAAATTGTCATTGTAATTAATAGCCAGGTTTTTCTTCTCTTTATCCGGATATAACTTGCACTCCCACTGTTTAAATTTGGCATTTCCACAATCGCAGCGAAAGTTCCTCTTGGTGTAGAGCTCAAACAGGTCGTGGCCTTCAGGACACTTGTATGTACATGCCAGACATATCCCAGCAGGCTCCTCATTATCCAGGGTGCAGGTACTGCAGGCGTACAGCGCTTGTCTCTTCACATAACCCAGGGGGTAGGAGCACTTTTCGGAATCGCTCCCTGCCAGCACAGCAGACGCCTCATCCTGCAGGGCGTCATCCTCCTCCAGGACATCCAGCAGTGACAGGACCGGCTCTTCCTTTACTGCCATTTCCACCTTTACTTACTCCTTCACTTCCTCCTCTTCATCTTCTGCACCACTTTCAACTTCTGCAAGCTCTTCGCGGTCAGAATCATCACATGGTAGAAGATGGAAATCCTCAAGCCCGGCCTCATTTTCTTCATTTTCTCTGTTGGTGACAGAACCGGAACAGAGAGCAACAGAGAGCAACTGCTTCATTCATTAGGTCACTTTTCTCATTTTTAGCATGAGCCTTTGTACAACTAAAAGATTCTTGATTTGGACCATCATCTTGACAGACACATTTTCCAGAGCAACTGTCCTAGCAACTCATCCATAACCCCTATCTTGGAGCCATTTGCATCAGGCTGGCTGGTGTTTGATTGTGGTTCCTTAAACTTTCCTGAGCAGAGATCTAACAGTTTGCCCATATTTGCATCCATAGCATTCTCATCCATACTGTCCATCATAAGTCTTGAGAGCTCCTTAGAAACCTCTATGTTCTCTTCACTACCAGACAGCTCTGACTTTGCTTTCTTTTTCTTCTTTTTTTTCTTTGACTTCAGACTCAAGAAATATTTGAACTTTTTTCTTACTTTTTCTTTAACACTTTCAGACAGCTTGTGAGGCTTGCGATGAGACTTCTGGATTAAGTCCTCCTTGCTTTTGTCTTTTAGGGACGGTCGGTGGGAATTTGAACTGTTTGTGGTGTGTCTTCTCTTTGAGCTTTGCTGACTGGCCTTTTCGTGAGCTAAAGAGCCTCTTGTCTGCATATGCCTCATGACAGGATTCTGATCCTGCTCTGACCTGTCAATGCAATGGAAATACTTCATATGGCAACGCAGCAACTTGGCCTTGCGAAAAGATCTGGAGCAATCCAAAATCTTTTCCTTAAACGTGTTGGGTTCCAGTTCCAAGGTAACAGCTTTGGTAGCTGGATCATCAAGTTTCTTCAAAGTATTTGCTAAAGGTTCTCTACTGTATTTAGCAGAACTGTCAGACCATTGATTCAGCTTCATAGGAGCTGCTACTGCGGGGACAGCCGGGACCTCCTCAGCATCTTCTTGTACATGAGGGTCTTTCTCTTCTGGTTTGATTTTGTCTGGTTTGACCTCTGTAACGCCATTCACAACATTGGATTCCACAGGCTCTACAGACTCTTCTACTACTAATGGCGGCTCTTTTACTTCAGGAGTTTCAGGCTCTGCCAGGGCACACTCCTCTGGCTCCACTACTTGCTCCTCTGGTAAAGTACTACACTCCGGTGATGATTCCATCTCAACAACAGACGTGGTAACGTCCATAGCATTATGGTCCTCTGGATTCTCAATCAGAGAGGGTTTGCTATCCTTTTCCTCTGTTCTCTCAAATTGTTTCATGATGGCCTCCCAACCTGCCATGCTCTCTCGGTGAGCCTGTTCTTGCGCTGCAATGCTTATTTGGTAAGCTGCATTTACTATAACCATCTGTTTTATCATCTCCTCCATTTTGGGTTTACTTTAACTGCCCGTGGCACTCCACCATGTGTGAGGGATTAACTCGGTAGCGTGTGTGTGTGACCCCCTGGATGGGTTCACTACACGCTAAACTGTACAAAAAGGCAGTTGAGGAGGATTGAAAACAAATGATATGGTTTATTTTTCCATATTGCTGGATACACGTGCAAGCATAAAAACAGCATAAACAACACAAAACATAAAGTAAACCCTTGCCACTTGGGGCGTCTACCTTCCCAACACAGGAACCTACCTATGGAGTCTGGCACAGCCTACAGTTGGGCAGACACTGCTGGTCCTACAGCAGAAAACAACAAAAAAGTCTCTGATATTTCTCACACAGAAATATCCATCAGCACCTTACCTCTTCAGAAGTGCTTGTGACTGCTCTTTCACTCACAAAGCCCCCAGGATGCAGCAATCAGTCGTTATCCTTAGGCTGTCTTTATATGGGCTTTAATTGCTTAATTCTGAACAGCTGAAACCTTTTAACGCCCCAAACCTCTCTGGCCATCTCTGCAGCCGATGCCCAATAGTAATTGGTGTATTGTCTAAACAAGGCAGAAAAGTATGCAAAATTGTGTGGAGAAAAACCGGGACGGCCGCACTCTAAAAAAATTTCCTTTATAATAAAACAGATCACAACATCAACATGTCACAGCAAAAAACAGAAAGGAGCTGATGCGTTTCACACCAAAATACAGTGCTTATTCATAGCTGCAGAAAAGTACCTCCCGTCTGGGACAACACACACAGATTTACCTGACTTCTTATCACACTGCTCAATGTGAGTTTTTAGTCGATGTTTTAGCCCATTAAACATTTGCTGTATTACGCTATGTGCCCTCCTTTTCTTCTCCCCGTTCATGATACTATCTTTTGAGCAACTGGCGGGATCGGTGTTAATACAAAAGTGTTACAAGAGAAGAACCAGGAACTTGACGAGCTCGCCGCTCGTGGAGATAGGCACCCCCTTCTTATAGTCTGTGTAAGTGCACACCTATTTACTTTAGCGGAGGTCCCCCAGCAGTGACAGGACTACTCTATGGTTTTCCATTTTGTCTCCCACATGCACTATTGGGCACTGGGCCCCACCAGGTTTACCACCTCACCCCTCAGGAAGACACCTATTCATTAGGAGACTGTCGCCCCTGCTGTTTGGCTATATGTGATAGCCTCGAGGTAAGCTGATAAGATCACAATAGGTGTGGGCTGCATGGTTGGATTTGCTGGCTGCGCCTTCACTTACCTGACTGCTGGAACTTTCACTCGAGACTTTCCATTTGTTTATTCATTTTTTTCATTTTCATTTTTCATTTTTCACCAAGTTCTCATGCTGCACTTGGATCTCCTCTCCCCCTGACCATGGGACTGGGACTGTCACGTGTTATATATAATTATATTTATTTATTGTTTCACTTTCATATCGTCATTGATGCTCACATTGCTATCATTGTTCATTGTTTGTTCCATTTTGTCACATTAGGCACCACCCATCTTCTTCACCTCACTGTTCCTTGGGGCCTACCCCCTCCAATTGCACTCCACTTAGGTAGTGTCCATCACAGCGCAGACAACTCTACTTGTTATATACACACAGTCCCAGTAAAGTCTGCATGCAGTACATAATGGTGCTACTTAGATGGCCAGTTCTTATGTGCTCAGTCACTGCTAGCAGCAACAGGTTAATGGCAGCAGTTTCCTCTTACCGATCCTAACAATACAGCAACAGGGATCCTGTTGTTCAGATGTCAGCTCACTTTTGGATCCACCTCTGTTCCCTAGCACATGGCTGCAGGCTTGGAGCTCGGCCTCCTCACAGCAAAGAGGAAATCCCTTGATATTCAGTCTATGAAAATACATCTCTCTCCTTATACCTGACTTGCATTGGAAAATGTAGTCCAATAGTCCACTTACTGACAAAGTAAACTTTCTTTCTAAAACTTAATCACCCATGATTTCATGCTGACAACCATCAAGTCTCATCAAGAGCTCCTTTTGGTTGTCAGCACCCCCTTGTAGATGGAGGTTAAGTAGTGTCAACCCATTCAGCTGAAGTTCATTGGGAGTACAGAGAGCACTGCAGCACAGGGTTCTAAAGCACTCTCCATTTCTAGCCAAGCACCTGGCTACACTACAGGTCCTTGTCTTCTGGCAACCCTGGATGTGAAAAGCCTTTGCACTGCTCAAGTAGTGTTGAAGATAATAAAATAAAAAACACTTGTGCAGAGGCGGCTCTAGGCTTTGTGAGGCCTTAGGCGTAACTTAGACATGAGGCCCCAATCACGCCCTTAATGGAAAAAATTAAAGCAATAAAAATGAACTACATACATTTCATATAATAAGAGCCTTAAAGTGCTGGTGTCAGTGCACTCTTTCTCAGCACTGGCGTCAGCGTGTTCTCAGTGCTGATGTCGGGGCAACTTTTCTCAGTGTCCTCCCCAAAGGAGATGAAGGGGGGTCCTTGTCCCCAGGGGAGATGAAGGGGATAAATATAAAATTAGCTGTGCTGCGTGTACAGATTGATCAGAAAAATAAATAATGATCAGTATAAAGTAATGCATACATGATTAGTAATTAATTTAACAATACAACTGATGTAAACAATATGCTAATCAAAGTTCACTCGGTGTAAAAACTCATGTGATAATTAATGATAATCAAACGAATAAAAACATATGCGCACATTAATAACTATAGTGTTAACCATATATATTATTAAAATAATAATCAGAGTTCATAAAGTGTTGAATTTCCACGTGAGTCCTAAGTATATCCAATAAGTGACAAGAATATTCCCGGAAGATGTGTCTGATAGTAGGATAGAAGAAAGCCTCCACCTCTTATATCTGGTCTGCTTACGGACTTATATGGATCTCTAATGATTGAGATCACAAGTGCATAAAGCTCTCTGACACTACTGCTTCCTAGGAGTTCCTGTGTGTTATCTCCACCTTTGTATTCACCACCTGGTCTCAAGAAAGTCACCTCGCATGATTGTAGCCCAAGGGAAAAAGAAAGGATGCTGACATAGAGTAGTATCGTTGGTATAAAAACAATTTAATAAGAGTAATAAACTCACATATCAGTGGAATAAAATTGCGTATAAATGTAGTGTGTAGCTGTAAGGCTACGCCCAATAAGTTTAGGAATACGGATCTCAACTGCGGAGACTTCTCAGGTTCGGACCCAGGTTTCACTCTCTTTTGTGCAGAGAGTTTGGTATCCTAGCATCACAGTCTCAGTCACAGTAGGTATGCAGAGATCACGGACCAAACTCTGGCAATTACCAGAGTTTGGTCCGTGATCTCTGCATACCTACTATAACGTCCTTGTCCGCCATTCCCTCGATATTGCTGCACTGTATCAGTCCACCACTATTGAGGCATATGGCGTTAGCTCTATGTACCTTGCTATGAATTATTGTGTTTATGTCTAGTGCTCTAGTAGCCGTATCCCCGTTCGGGATCACGCCAACTATTGTATCTAGAGTAACCTTAACTTGCCTTGGACCTAGCATCCGGTATCTTCCTTAAACCGCATAGGCGCCTATGAAGGAATATGAGCCATACTGCGTGACTGAGACTGTGATGCTAGGATACCAAACTCTCTGCACAAAAAAGAGTGAAACCTGGGTCCGAACCTGAGAAGTGTCCGCAGTTGAGATCCATATTCCTAAACTTATTGGGCGTAGCCTTACATAATAGAGCAACCACAGAAATGGATCCAGCGGAGCTTGCATATCAGCTCATGGGCCTTTCGCAACGGGTAGATTCCCTTACTGCTACTGTCCATGAGCTGCGATTGGAAAACGAGGCTCTGCGCAGTCATGCGCATCAAACTAGTGCTTCTTACAGAGACAGACCCGAACCTAAGGTCTCCCCTCCTGAACCTGTATCTAGGGTTGCCACCTTTTCCTCAAGCCAAACCCGAACACGCCACTGCATATGGTGGGTGTGGCCATATTGTGGGAGGGGCCATCAAAGGGGCACGATAAAATTAAACAAAATAATTATTTTACCTTTAAAATATGCTTACTTTGCTGTGCCACAAGTAAGAGTCTCACTGACATGAATAAACCTCAGCACAATCATTTAAAATAAATAAAACTCTTCAATTACTAGAGGTAAGTGCAGTGGAGATCAGGGGCATTAGTTCACCTTTTCATTTTCATTAAGTACAGAGGGTAATACAGTATGTGCAGGGAGGGAGTGCAGAATTTACAACAGTATATACAAGAGTGTGGCGCGTATGTTGGTATGTGTAGGAAAGGAGTGCAAAGTGTAAGACATTATGTACAGGAAATTAGTGAGAAGGGTAGGTATTACTTGCAGGAAAGGAGTGAAGAGGGTGTAACAGTGACGAGTATATGCAGGAGAGGAGTGTGAAGGATATGACAGTGAGCGGTATGTACAGGAGAGGAGTGTGGAGGGTATGATGGGAGCAGTATGTACAGGAGAGGAGTGTGGAGGGTATGACAGTGGGCAGTATGACAGTGGGCGGTATGTACAGGAGAGGAGTGTGGAGGGTATGACAGTGGGTAGTATGTACAGGAGAGGAGTGTGGAGGGTATGACAGTGGGCAGTATGTACAGGAGAGGGGTGTGGAGGATATGACAGTGGGCACTATGTACAGGAGAGAAGTGTGGAGGGTATGACAGTGGGCAGTATGTACAAGAGAGGAGTGTGGGGGGTATGACAGTGGGCAGTATGTACAGGAGAGGAGTGTGGAGGATATGGCAGTGGGCACTATGTACAGGAGAGGAGTGTGGAGGGCATGACAGTGGGCAGTATGACAGTGGGCACTATGTACAGGAGAGGAGTGTGGAGGGTATGACAGTGGGCAGTATGTACAAGAGAGGAGTGTGGGGGGTATGACAGTGGGCACTATGTACAGGAGAGGAGTGTGGAGGATATGACAGTGGGCACTATGTACAGGAGAGGAGTGTGGAGGGTATGACAGTGGGCAGTATGACAGTGGGCGGTATGTACAGGAGAGGAGTGTGGAGGGTATGACAGTGGGTAGTATGTACAGGAGAGGAGTGTGGAGGGTATGACAGTGGGCAGTATGTACAGGAGAGGAGTGTGGAGGATATGACAGTGGGCACTATGTACAGGAGAGGAGTGTGGAGGGTATGACAGTGGGCAGTATGTACAAGAGAGGAGTGTGGGGGGTATGACAGTGGGCAGTATGTACAGGAGAGGAGTGTGGAGGATATGACAGTGGGCAATATGTACAGGAGAGGAGTGTGGAGGGTATGACAGTGGGCAGTATGACAGTGGGCACTATGTACAGACGAGGAGTGTGGAGGGTATGACAGTGGGCAGTATGTACAGGAGAGGAGTGTGGGGGGGATGACAGTGGGCGGTATGTACAGGAGAGGAGTGTGGATGGTATGATGGGAGCAGTATGCACAGGAAAGGAGTGTGGATGGTATGATGGGAACAGTATGTACAGGAGAGGAGTGTGGAGGATATGACAGTGGGCACTATGTACAGGAGAGGAGTGTGGAGGGTATGACAGTGGGCAGTATGACAGTGGGCACTATGTACAGGAGAGGAGTGTGGAGGGTATGACAGTGGGCAGTATGTACAAGAGAGGAGTGTGGGGGGTATGACAGTGGGCACTATGTACAGGAGAGGAGTGTGGAGCTCAGGCACAGAGAGAGGAGGTGGGGCTGAAAGAGAGCTCAGGCACAGACAGAGGAGGTGGGGCTGAAAGAGAGCTCAGGCTCAGAGAGAGAAGGTGGGGCTGAAAGAGAGATCAGGCACAGAGAGAGGATGTGGGGCTGAAAGAGAGATCAGGCACAGAGCGAGGAGGTGGGGCTGAAAGAGAGCTCAGGCACAGAGAGAAGAGGTGGGACTGAAAGAGAGCTCAGGCACAGAGAGAGGAGGTGGGGCTGAAAGAGAGCTCAAGCACAAAGAGAGGAGGTGGGGCTGAAAGAGAGCTCAGGCTCAGAGAGAGGAGGTGGGGCTGAAAGAGAGCTCAGGCTCAGAGAGAGGAGGTGGGGCTGAAAGAGAGCTCAGGCCCAGAGAGAGGAGGTGGGGCTGAAAGAGAGCTCAGGCCCAGAGAGAGGAGGTGGGGCTGAAAAGAGAGAGGAGGTGGGGCTGAAAGAGAGCTCAGGCTCAGAGAGAGGAGGTGGGGCCGAAAGAGAGCTCAGGCTCAGAGAGAGGAGGTGGGGCTGAAAGAGAGCTCAGGCTCAGAGAGAGGAGGTGGGGCTGAAAGAGATGGAGGTGGAGAGAGAAGGGGGTTGAGTGAGAGAGAGAGAGAGAGAGAGAGATGAGGCAGAGAGAGAGAGAGAGAGAGAGAGAGAGAGAGAGATGAGAGAGCGAGAGAGATGAGGCAGAGAGAGCGAGAGAGAGATGAGGCAGAGAGAGCGAGAGAGAGATGAGGCAGAGAGAACGATGAGGCAGAGAGAGAGAGAGATGCGGCAGAGAGAGAGAGAGAGAGATGAGGCAGAGAGAGAGATGAGGCAGAGAGAGGGATGAGCAAGGGGGAGAGGGATGAGGCAGAGAGAGAGAAGGATGAGGCAGAGAGAGAGAAGGATGAGGCAGAGAGGGAGGGATGAGGCAGAGAGGGAGGGATGAGGCAGAGAGGGAGGGATGAGCAAGGGGGAGAGGGATGAGCAAGGGGGAGAGGGATGAGGCAGAAAGAGAGGGATGAGGCAGAGAATGGAATGAGCAAGGGGGAGAGGCATGAGGCAGAGAGAGGGATGAGCAAGGGGGAGAGGGATGAGCAAGGGGGAGAGGGATGAGGCAGAGAGGGAGGGATGAGCAAGGGGAAGAGGGATGAGGCAGAGAGAGAGGGATGAGGCAGAGAGAGGGATGAGGCAGAGAGAGAGGGATGAGGCAGAGAGAGAGAGGGATGAGGCAGAGAGAGAGAGGGATGAGGCAGAGAGAGAGGGATGAGGCAGAGAGAGAGGGATGAGGCATAGAGAGAGAGAGAGAGGGATGAGGCATAGAGAGAGAGAGAGAGAGGGATGAGGCAGAGAGAGAGGGATGAGGCAGAGAGAGAGGGATGAGGCAGAGAGAAAGGGATGAGGCAGAGAGAGAGGGATGGGGCAGAGAGAGAGGGATGAGGCAGTAAGAGAGGGATGTGGCAGAGAGAGAGAGGGATGAGGCAGAGAGAGAGAGGGATGAGGCAGAGAGAGAGGGATGAGGCAGAGAGAGAGGGATGAGGCAGAGAGAGAGGGATGAGGCAGAGAGAGAGAGGGATGAGGCAGAGAGAGAGAGGGATGAGGCAGAGAGAGAGGGATGAGGCAGAGAGGAGGGATGAGGCAGAGAGAGAGGGATGAGGCAGAGAGAGAGGGAGAGAGAGAGGGATGAGGCAGAGAGAGAGGGAGAGGCAGAGAGAAAGGGGAGAGAGAGAGGGATGAGGCAGAGAGAGGGAGTGGCAGAGAGAGAGGGATGAGGCAGAGAGAGGGATGAGGCAGAGAGAGGGATGAGGCAGAGAGAGAGGGATGAGGCAGTAAGAGAGGGATGAGGCAGAGAGAGAGGGATGAGGCAGAGAGAGGGATGAGGCAGAGAGAGGGATGAGGCAGAGAGAGAGGGATGAGGCAGAGAGAGAGGGATGAGGCAGAGAGAGGGATGAGGCAGAGAGAGGGATGAGGCAGAGGAGGGATGAGGCAGAGAGAGGGATGAGGCAGAGAGAGGGATGAGGCAGAGGGAGGGATGAGGCAGAGAGAGGGATGAGGCAGAGGGAGGGATGAGGCAGAGAGAGGGATGAGGCAGAGGGAGGGATGAGGCAGAGAGAGGGATGAGGCAGAGGGAGGGATGAGGCAGAGGGAGGGATGAGGCAGAGGGAGGGATGAGGCAGAGGGAGGGATGAGGCAGAGGAGGGATGAGGCAGAGGGAGGGATGAGGCAGAGGGAGGGATGAGGCAGAGGGAGGGATGAGGCAGAGGGAGGGATGAGGCAGAGGGAGGGATGAGGCAGAGAGAGGGATGAGGCAGAGGGAGGGATGAGGCAGAGAGAGGAATGAGGCAGAGAGATGAGGCAGAGGGAGGGATGAGGCAGAGGGAGGGATGAGGCAGAGAGGGATGAGGCAGAGGAGGGATGAGGCAGAGAGAGGGATGAGGCAGAGAGGGATGAGGCAGAGAGATGAGGCAGAGGGAGGGATGAGGCAGAGGAGGGATGAGGCAGAGAGGGATGAGGCAGAGGGAGGGATGAGGCAGAGGGAGGGATGAGGCAGAGGGAGGGATGAGGCAGAGGGAGGGATGAGGCAGAGAGAGAGGGATTAGCAAGGGGGAGAGGGATGAGGAAGAGGGAGGGATGAGGCAGAGGGAGGGATGAGGCAGAGAGAGGGATGAGGCAGAGAGAGGGATGAGGCAGAGGGAGGGATGAGGCAGAGAGAGGGATGAGGCAGAGGGAGGGATGAGGCAGAGGGAGGGATGAGGCAGAGGGAGGGATGAGGCAGAGAGAGAGGGATTAGCAAGGGGGAGAGGGATGAGGCAGAGGGAGGGATGAGGCAGAGGGAGGGATGAGGCAGAGGGAGGGATGAGGCAGAGAGAGGGATGAGGCAGAGGGAGGGATGAGGCAGAGGGAGGGATGAGGCAGAGAGAGGGATGAGGCAGAGGGAGGGATGAGGCAGAGGGAGGGATGAGGCAGAGAGAGAGGGATTAGCAAGGGGGAGAGGGATGAGGCCGAGAGAGAGGATAGTGTCATAGTGGACAGAGAGGGAGGGATGAGGCAGAGAGGAGTGCTGACAGAGAGAGGGAGTGGCTGTGAGAGAGAGGACGGCTGTGAGATCCCTAGCCCTGTCTGTATCTAAAGATAGGTCGGTCTGTGTGTCCGTGTATGGTGCCAAGTACCTTATTGATCCGGGAGGTGCTCTCCTCTGCTGCTTCTTCCAGCAGCTCCCTGGCAGATCGTCCTTATCCTCCAGGCATCACTGACTGCTGCTGGGGCACAGAGGAGACTGAAGGAGACTGTGTGCACACTGTGCAGCGACATCAGATCGGTGTCACTGTCTGGCTGCTTTGAAATCTCCCGCCCACACCCCATTCCAGGCACAGATTGGAGGCACAAGGGGTTGTGGGCGGGCACATGGGGAGGAGGTTAGTCCTGTTACAGATACAGCAGGCGCCGTGCGGGGGATGTGGACAGTGCTGCGAGCGGGTCAGTGGGCGGCAGAGGTAGGGGGCAATGTGATCACGGCGCTCTCGCTGGAAATCACAATGCTGACTTGTTGACAACCCACTCTGGCGCTACTGACACTTTGGCGCCTCCTCCCCTCTGGCGCCTGGGTGCAGCGCACCCTTTGCACCCCGCCTGGGATCGGCCCTGTCTGAACCTGTATCTGTATCTGGAACCTGTACCTGTAATCTGAACCTGCATCCTGAATCCTGAAACTTGAAATCTGTATCCTGAATCCTGAACCTGAACCTGAATCCTGAATCCTGTACCCGAACCTGAACCTGTACCCGGACCTGAACCCGTACCCGGAATCCTTTGCCCTAGTTCGACGTTCCAGGTCTAGTGTTTCCAGAGTCTTCGGCCTCTGGTGGTTGGAGCTCCGGTGGCGCTCCCTAGAGGGGGGGGGGGGCTATGTAACGTCTCACCGCTAACCTTCCTTGAGTACAGTTATATGTACTTCTTTCCCAGTTACTCTCACCCGTTACTTCCTTCCCAAACTTTCTTCCTGAAGAGTCTCTCACTTGGAGTTCAGCTAGTTACTTCCTGATTAGCCTGTGACTTCCTGTTAAGTGGGTTTGCGGCCTATTTAAACTGGCCAGGCTGACAGTGTGGTGTTGCTCTATTGCGTGGGGACGCCCCACTGTCAGCTGGTTCCTCCAACACCACCGGCCTGTCACCCCAGGGACCTGACCAGCATCACCCTGCAGCACCAACCAGGACTCCACAATCCTACTCATTGGAACTACAAGTCCCAGCAACCCGGATCCTGGACTCTGCCAGCCAGTTCTTCAGTATCGCAATTACCCTGATCTATGCAATGTGCTGCTGCCCTGTGAACTGTGCTACTGTGTATGCTATACTGTGTCAGGAATTGCTGCAGCCATAGCCTTTCTGTGTTTATGCCTCAAGGGGACTTTTCCATGATTTCTGCATCCTTGTTATTACCAAGTATATGGGAAGTCCTTTCATGTTCACGTATCTCCTTCTCAAATGCTTTTGTGCAAACTGCCTATTACCTGAGGACTTGTTATACAGTTACTCACATGCCATGCATGCTCGGCCACCTGCAATTACCAGAGTTTGGTCCATAATCTCTGCATACCTACTATAACGTCCTTGTCCACCAATCCCTCGATATTGCTGCGCTGTATCAGTCCACCACTATTGAGGCATATGGCGTTAGCTCTATGTACCTTGCTATGAAGTATTGTGTTTTATGTCTAGTGCTCTAGTAGCCGTATCCCCGATTGGGATCACGCCAACTATTGTATCTAGAGTAACCTTAACTTGCCTTGGACCTAGTGTCCGGTATCTTCCTTAAACCGCATAGGCGCCTATGAAGGAATATGTGTCATACTGCGTGACTGAGACTGTGATGCTAGGATACCAAACTCTCTGCACAAAAGAGAGTGAAACCTGGGTCCGAACCTGAGAAGTCTCCGCAGTTGAGATCCGTGTTCCTAAACTTATTGGGCGTAGCCTTACAGTAGCCGGCCGGCTCTCACTGTTCCGCCCATCCTTCCGGATGGTCTTTAGGTGTAAATGGTGACGTCAGCACGCCTGCCCCCAGGAGAGATGATGGGGAGTCCCTGCCCCCAGGGGAGATAATGGGGAGTCCCTGTCCTCAGGGGGCAGAGCGCTGGATGGGGAGGACTCTGGGCTAAGCAGCTCTGCATGAGGAAGGATTGGGGGACATGAGCCGGTGACTGGCTGAACTCACAAGTAGGGAATGTGACACAGAGATGCCAGTGCGGTAGAGGCGGGAGCCCTGCTACTCACCCAATCCTCCAGCCACTTGGGCGCTGCTATTCCTACCCACCTCTAGCTCCTTAATTCTGCAAATTAGGTGGTCGTAAGGCAACTGTGGGTGCTAGGCCTTAGGCGACCGCCTAATTTGCCTAATTAGAGAGCCGCCTCGTGCCTAGGATAAACAGTGAACTACAATAAATCTGTGCAGCAGCTGTTTCAATCTAGTGATAAGAAGTAAATGTGGTGTCATAGGAAACTAATCCTAAAACAAAACAGCGCTGGCAATGTGCTTAGTGATAAATTTATATAAAATGTGGAATGATCCTCTACAATAGCAATAAAAAAATGTGTATCAATATATGGATAGTCATGCAAACTGAGTCCAGTTGAAAAAATTAGATAAAATAAATAGGATGAACTTCTTGCTCAAATATAAATGTGCCGAAATAGAACAAAAACGTGTTGCTTGTGCTCCCAACCGATTCATAAACAGGTTAAGATCTCTAAAGAAGCTGCGAAGGGCAGCGTAACATGTAAGACCCGGAACCGGAAGTAGACGTGTTAACTCGTTCGTTCGCTCGTTTGTTTGTATTTTCGATGTAAGTTGCTATTTTTTAACATTAAATCGGTATTTACATACTTCACTATGGCACCATCCTTTTTTATTTGAGCACCACTGGCAAACCTCCATCCACACACCCTGGAACACTGGACCTAAACTAGGACCACTACACCATCCCACAGAGAGGATAGAGAGACATCTACTGGAGACCCACTAAAGTGCTACATATTCTAAGGGTTTTCCTTGCCTTATAAAGGTAAGCGCAATGTGAGCTCACTTTTTTTTTCTTCAAGAAATCACCTATTTATCAGCTGCAACACCACGGATGGAACTATTTGACATATATTTTTTTGATTTATATTTTTTTGATATATATTTATTCTCATATATATGCATTTGCACTTTGTTGCACAGTTTGCACTTTGTTTTATGACAGATCTTCAGTGTTATATGTATATGCGCTTATCACCTTTTTAATCTATCACTATTGTTTTATCACATATCACAATTCAGATTGAGCAGCATTTACATTCTTTCACTTTATTTATTTTGGTGGCGCAAGAGCCTTACAAATACAGGTTAAGATCCCTACTCACTGAATGGAGTTGACCCTCATTACCTTACAGCAAGAGAGCTCAAATGCGTTTTGCGGTCTTTGTGACCCGTGGTGGCTGGAATCGGCTCCTGGCGGTATTTGGTGGTCCCGGAGATCAGCCCTGAGAGAAGTCCTCCGCTCACCTACACTACATGAGGGATCACAGGCTCCACACACGGACTCTGACCAACAGCTCCCTTCCACTATCCGTGCTCCAACAACCAATTGCATTCAAAAAGAAAAGAAACAGGCTCCACAAAGCGTAAACCAGCATAGTTCTTTAATAAAACTTTTAAAAAGTGAAATACAGCTTGTTGCAATTAATAGTAGAACTATTACTCAAAACTCTCCAAAAAAAATCTATACAATCTTGCTGTATAGCATCTAAAGCTTGTTCCAACACACTGTGCATCCTAGCTTGACATGTTTTATCATGGCAAATTATGTCATCAGAAGCTGAGGTGTGTGATTAACCTTATATACCCTTCAGTTAGGCTTTCCTGGGAACACCCTTAATGGATTCTTTTCCAGGTACGAACACATAGAGCTCTACTAATATACTTCATCCTCACGGATGAGTGTTACTTAATAATTACCTGCCAAATATATACATTGATTACACCCCCATACAAATAAATACATAGTAATCAGTTGACCCACAACAATTAAAGTTAATCTATTCAAATATTGAAATATATATTTTTTTAAATAAAAAAAATGCTACTGCCATATAGTGGCAATAATATGTGGAACTCTTCATGAATATATAATTCTACATATAAATCCACCCTGCGTTAAAAAGCTCTAGCACGCTCGCAAAAATAAGCTAAATGCATCAATTGAAAGATAAAAATAACTAAGATCATCGGATTCTGTCATTTACCACCCACCGCAGGTGATTTGAAATATCATTTAGGCTGGGTTCACACCTATGGGTTTCACCGCATCCATTTTGCATAACAGGAGAATGTGACCAGCTCTCTCGGTTCACCTATCTCTGGGGCGGCTGTGGAGCGCACTGCACAGACACGCTGTGCGTCTTTGGCTCCATTTCAGGGACAAATTCAGGCAAAGATTCGTCCCCGAACTGGAGAATGGGGACGCACAGCTTTCCTGTGCGATCCGCAGCAGGTTCTAATGCGAACCGAGCCTTAATCTGGATATTGCTTAATAATTAGTCTGAAAACAAGGAAATTTACCCCTAGGGGCTTTGTGTTGCAGCACGATATAGACAATATATAAATAGGTAAAAAAAATATAAATTTATTGGAATAAATAGGTTTATTAAAAAAGAGCTTCTAAACAAAAGGGAACTCAGGATATGAGCTTTGATAAAAATCAATCCATAAACAGATAAAACAAACAAATTGATCACAAAGTGGTGACAATAACAATTCAAATTTAAACAGTACTGTATGCATATGAGCACTAAGTGCACCCTAAACCATATAAAACAAAGAAAAAAATGTGTTTCTAGAGTCTAATAGGTAGGAATCTCTACTAATGTGGTTACTAGTGTAATCAACCACACTAGTAGGGATTCCTACCTATTAGACTCTAGAGACATTTTTTTCTTTGTTTTATATGGTTTAGGGTGCATCGGTCACAACTGGCATCCTTATAGCAGCATAGGATCATTTTACTTTAGCAATCTTTGTTGTGTATCCCCTCCCCGTATGTGGTGTCTGATCCCGGGATTTTAAGAACCTTCTACCTTCATTTGGACTCCGCGTGAAAGCAGCTGGCTAGGCTATATCTGGTAGCCGTGAGTGATATCACCCAAGCCTCTGAGCACCATCAGCCTAAGACCAAGCGGACTCCCAGTGAGAGGAAAAGGAGGACACTGACGAGCTCGCCGCTCGTGGAGATAAGCCCTTGTACCTTTACTTTATGTAAGTGCATAGAGTGCAGGCGTTTTTGGCTCCCCTTTCATATCAGTATCACACTATATATTGTTGTGTATCCTCTCCCCGTATGTGGTGTCTGATCCTGGGATTTTAAGAACATTCTACCTTCATTTGGACTCCGCGTGAAAGCAGCTGGCTAGGCTATATCTGGTAGCCATGAGGTGAGCTGCTGGGACCACCTGAGGTGTGCGTGTTGTTCTTGGGTGACGGCTCGACTTCTTTCACATAATTGGCTGCTGGGTCTCTCCTCATCTGTTCCCTTCCTTGAGGAATTTACTGTTATTTTTATTTTTATCTTTATTTTCCAGTACTGGACTTCCTAAATTAATTTTGTCTTTCCTGGACTATACTTTGCCGTTTATGTGTTACCATCAGTTTACCAATTGGAGATGTTTATTGCTGTCTAGGTGTATCATTGTTATTTAGCTAACACTTTTTCACTTACCGTGCCCCTTTCCCACACCCATTTCCTAGCCTTGTGCCCTTTTTCAATCTATTTTCACAGCGCAGACTCCTTTCACTTGCACAATCTTTGGGCCTGCTGGCCTGCACAGGCTCCTGACCTTATTAATCCACCTTTACTCAATTTCACTGAAATTAGTGGAAGCTGAGGAACCCACATCTACCCTCCTGCCGTGCAGCTGATAAGCACATCGTGTAGACTGCACCGCACAAACTTACTTTTGTGGATCGGCGTATCTCCCTCATTTGCATATTTGCATAGCAAATCAATGGTGTGTCTAGTGCAGTTTTGCACGCACGCTGCGCCGGTCTATCCAAATTACGTCGGTCTAAAAAATGTGGATTTCAGGCGTATATCATTTTGCGCGTGCCTAACTCGTGATACTCCGGAGTAAGTGCTTTGTGAATCTGGCCCAAAGTATATAGAACTAATAATAATATTTTTGTTTGAACAAATGGTGATGTCACCACAAATATTCTGATTATAAGAAAAAGTACATTTGCGCCTCCATGCATGCGCGCATGTATGTGTGCGCACATATATCTATTTAGGAGAGTCTAACAAGGTACATAAGAGATTAAAGAAAAAAAGGGGGGGGGGGGAGAGAAAAAAGAAGAAAGGAGAAAATGGAAAAAGAAAAAAGGATGAAAAGAAATGGATTTGTGGTAGAGAATGTGGGAATGTGCACATGTGAATGAACTAAAATGAGTGAATGGTGACATATGGAGATGAATATGTGTGATGTCTGACATAATGCAAACTAATCATGATGAAAAAGAAACCAGTAAATGAAGTGTGGATGTATGAAATGAGGCGGCGTACACACGACCGAGCTTCTCGGCAGAATCCAGCGAGAAGCTCGCTGGGAGACATATTCTGCCGAGGTTCTCGGTCGTGTGTACACTTCCGACGAGCGTCCCGTCGGGAAGCTCGTCGAGCCAAAAAAGAGAGCACGCTCTTTTTCCTCGTTGTTCAATGAGGACTTTGGCTCGACGAGCTTTTTCGACCGCTCATCGGGAACCTCGTCGGGCGGAACGATGGGTTTAGCCCGACGAGGTTCTCGGTCGTGTGTACGCCGCCGAGTGTGTGAAATGCAAATAGGAAAAGGGAGGGATGTAAACAGGGAATTAAGACTGTGAATGTATGGCAGAGGCGGCTCTCTAATTAGGCAAATTAGGCGATTGCCTAAGGCCCCGCGCTTTCAGGTGCCTCGCAGCCGCCTAATTTGCCTAATGTGTGTGTGAGACGGTGGTAGGGAATGTCCCTGTTCAGTGCCCCGGAGCCGTCCTTAATCCGGTACTCGCGGCCGCAGTGCCTTGTAACTACAGGTAGATTTCCCTGGCTCTGGCTCTAAGGACTCCCCTCCCCAGCTCCGCCCCTTCTGCTGCGCTCCGTGAATCTCTGCCATAATGCCATGTGCAGAGCTGGGATAATGTGTGCAGCTGCAGCGTCCGAGCGCTTCCTACCTGGACTATGCACCTGCCAGAGCTGGCGCCACCGCTTCATCGAGGAGCCAGTCTGCCAGTCAGATCCTCAAGGTATTGGTGACACTGAGCCTCCTCCTGAGCAAGGGCGCCCCGGAAATCACAGCTACGTGCTGCCTGTGACCTCACATACTGTCACAGCCGATAGTTATGTCACCTATATGTATCATTACCCTCCTCATCCACCCTGTTTCTGGCATCCCACATAACCTCCTGTAATTGTAATTATCTCCCCTGTATCCCACACTGTCAGCATTACCAACATACCCCCTGTCATCCTCATCATAATCCCCCTGTGCCTGGCATCCTACCACCCCACCTCCTTTCATCCTCATCCCCCTGCAACCCTCTGCTAGTTTCCTACCACCCCACTCCTGTCATCTTCATCCCCCCACTGTTAGCTTCCTACCATCCCACCCCCTGTCATCTTTATTCCCCCTCACCCCTCTGCCAGCTTCCTACCACCCCACATCTGTCATCTTTATCCCCCCTCTGCCAGCTTCCTACCACCCCACCCCTGTCATCTTTATCCCCCCTCTGCCAGCTTCCTACCACCCCACCCCTGTCATCTTTATCCCCCCTCTGCCAGCTTCCTACCAACCCATCCCCTGTCATCTTTATTCCCCCTCACCCCTCTGCCAGCTTCCTACCACCCCACATCTGTCATCTTTATCCCCCCTCTGCCAGCTTCCTACCAACCCACCCCCTGTCATCTTTATCCCCCCTCACCCCTCTGCCAGCTTCCTACCAACCCACCCCTTGTCATCTTTATCCCCCCTCACCCCTCTGCCAGCTTTATACTACCCCACACCCTGTCATATTTATCCCCCCTATACCCCACTGTCAGCTTCCTACCATCCCACTCCCTGTCATCATCTCCATCCTCATCATAATCCCCATGTACCTGGCATTCTACCACCCCAGCCCCTGTCATCTTTATCCCCCCATGTACCCCACTGTTAGCTTCCTACCATCCCACCCCCTGTCATCTTTATTCCCCCTCACCCCTCTGCCAGCTTCCTACCACCCCACATCTGTCATCTTTATCCCCCTCTGCCAGCTTCCTACCACCCCACCCCTGTCATCTTTATCCCCCCTCTGCCAGCTTCCTACCACCCCACCCCTGTCATCTTTATCCCCCCTCTGCCAGCTTCCTACCAACCCATCCCCTGTCATCTTTATTCCCCCTCACCCCTCTGCCAGCTTCCTACCACCCCACATCTGTCATCTTTATCCCCCCTCTGCCAGCTTCCTACCAACCTCAATCAGTACCCCTCTGCTAGCTTCCTACCACCTCATCCTGTCATCTTTACACCCCCTGCATCCCACTGTCAGCTTTTTACCTCCGCACCCCTGTCATCTTTATCCCCCCTGTAATCCACTGCCAGCTTCCTACCAGCCCACCCCTGTCATCTGCACCCCACTGTCAGCTTCCTACCACCCCACCCCCTGTCATCTTTATCCCCCCCCCTGTACTCCACTGCCAGCTTACTACCACTCCACCCCCTGTCATATTCACTCCCCCAGTACCCCTCTGCTAGCTTCCTTCCACCCATCCCCTGTCATCTCCCCCCCCCCCCCTGTACCCCACTGTCAGCTTCCTACCACACACTCCCTGTCATAATCATCTCCATCCTTATCACAATCTCCCTGTGCCTGGCATCCTACCACCCCACCCTCTGTCATCTTCACCCCCCCCCCCGCACCCCTTTGCCAGTTTCCTTCCACCCCACCCCCTCTAATCTTCATCTCCTGTACCCCACTTTTAGCTTCCTGACATCCAACCCACGATCATCATCATCATACCCAAACCCCACCCCTGACATCCTACCGCCCTGTCCCCTGTCGTCAACATTCCCATCATCTCCCTGTATCCCACCTCTAGCATCCAAACCACCCTATCCCATCATCATCCTTATCTTCAACTCCCCTGAACCCCACTACCAGCTAGCTACCACCCTACCCACTGTCATCATCATCCCCCTCTGCTGATATCCTACCACCCCACCCATTGTCTTCAACATCCACATCATTACTCTTTACCCCACCTCTGGCATCTTACCACCCTGCCTTCTGTCATTATCATGCTCACCCCTCCTGTACCCCACCTCTGGAATCCTATCACCCTACCCCCTATCATTATAGGGGAGACATGATCTCAGCTTCTCACCCCAATAAAGCCATCATCACTCCAAACTTGTCATCCAACCAACTGTACCCCAATAGTTGCACCACACACCACAATACTGATCTGTCATCCACTGAGAAATAATGATGTGCTGTAACCTCTAGCAACCAGTGAGCGGTAATGATGTGCAGTAACCTCTAGCAACCAGTGAGCGGAAATGATGTGCAATAACCTCTAGCAACCAGTGAGCGGAAATGGCGTGCAATAACCTCTAGCAGCCAATGGGTGAGCGGTAATGATGTGCAGTAAGCTCTAGCAACCAATCAGTGAGCTTGGAGTAATCAGTGCGAACCAGATCTTTATGTTTACATTATTAATTTTTTTTTTTTTTTTTTTTTAGATAAGTCTATGTGCGTGTTTGTTTTCTGGGATGTTGGGGTTAAGAGTGAAATTTCTAGGGGTGTGGGATGGGAGTGGGGGGGCAGAAAAATGTTTGCCCTGGGTTCAATCAATATAAAGATGGCCCTGGGTGTCCTCAGGCTGGCGGGGTGAGCGGGTCAGCATACACTGGGGTAAAGCCATGGAGGTTCCAGCCAGCTGTAACACCCCCCCCCCCCCACATGGAGAATATCTCATTAGCTACAGCCGATAGCAAGCTCTACTGCGGCCCTAGCTTTTTCCTAAAGCTGGCACCACATTGCATGGCAGGAGTTGTATTTCTCCACACCACACGCTAGACTTGGCTTGCCAGTGCCTGTGCTCTGCAATGACTACACCTCACAGAATGCTAGAGAAAATTCTAGAAACTGTGAATTCATAGTTCATAGGATTTAAGCTTCTTAAGATATACAATTTATACAGTTAATTTCTATTGCTTGAATTATTTTTTCCATTTTGGGCGTGAGTGGGGCCTCATGTCTAAGATTTGCCTAAGGCCTCACAAAGCCTAGAGCCGCCTCTGATGTATGGTGCACTGAGCATGGAAAAAATACTATGATATAAAACCAAGTGAAATGGACTGGGAACAGAAATTGAGAAAGAAAGATGAGGGCACAATAATGAAAAACATAAGACTAAAATAATTAAAAGAACACACAATACAAGTGAAGCTGAATGAACAAATAGATCGCCACTGTGCTCCTAGTGGCGATCTATTTATTCATTTTTTATTTACTCATTTTTTATTTTCTATTTTATTTATTCATTTTTTATGTCTCACCTAAACAGATCATTAGATCACACGTTTAGTGGTTTCCTACACAGTTTATTTAGAAATCCTGTGGACAGCGCCACCACCCCCAACACACATCACATACTCCTCTAGTACCCCTTTTGGGGCATCTAATTAGGGAGGGGGCTTAAGTCCTTCACCATCTACTTACCCTTCCTAAGCGCAGTTTTTCCCATATCGTTCTATCCTTATGGATGGCAGGAGTAGAAAAATCAGACGATAATGAGAAAATGGTGAGAGCAGTCCTACAATCCTCGTCTGTTACAAAGATAGGTAAAATATATAAGAATATATGTGGGTTGTAATACCTTTTCTTTGCTAAAATAATTAGTCCGAAAACATTTTAAATCTATATTCAAATTAATTCCATGTGGATGCAAAGTACATCATTTATATATCCACCTAGTTTCATTTTGTGATACAGCTTTGCACATATCGTTACCCCTCCAGTGATTATACATTTTGTCTATACCAACAAAGGTAAGCAGCGAGGGGTCCCTATATTCTTCGTTATTCAAGTGCTCACCCCAACTTACCGCCAGCCTGAGTGTGGTGTGGCCAACATATTGCTGGCCACACAGACAGGCCAGAAGGCAGGTTACATGAGTACTCTGGCATGTAATACATTTTTTGATGGGAAATTTTTCTGAGGGTGAGGTTAGATTGAATTGAGTGAGTGCATCTAATTCTATTTTTAATCGTATTGTGCATCTAATTCTATTTTTAATCGTATTACATGTCTTATATTTACCACAGGAGTAAAAAAACATCCAAAAAAGTACAGAGCCTGCTGGGTGGATCGTTTACATTTTTCACCAGTCTGTCTCTCAAATTAGGGGCCCTTTTATAAACAATGGCCTGCTCGGCAACAGGGATGCCAAAATTGCATCTCTAAGCATAACTGGCCAGTGCCTGTTGACTACTTGTGTTCATATATGCCCTGTATACGTTGCCCTGGTGTTGGCTTACCATAAGGAAAACAGCAATATAGCAATAAAATTATGAAATTCATTGTGGATAATTGAGACTTCACCTGAAAACATTTGACTTTGAAATGTCTGTACAATTTAAGGGGTTATCTGCAAAGGAACAATCATTTTCTGACCCAACTGCTATAAACTAGGCTAAGCAATACAAATTGCATGTCTACAGCTACATTACACAATAGAAATTACATTTTTTTTTCTTTATCTTTAAAGCATTTAGTTTACAAATATTATCTGAAAATATGTAATAAGGACACCCAAAACAAGTATTTTCAGAACTTCAGAGGTTAAACTCCATTGGTAGCTCCAGTTACCACACTTTCATAGCTAGTGACACTACCTGCTTGAAAGACCTGGGTTTATCATAGATCAGATTACTCCTTTTGAGCACAATGAAGGGTTTTTAATGTAATGCCTACATTCCAAGTCCTCCTTTTTTGTGTGGGATTTACATGGTAATCATTACTGGTGCTGCTAACTTTTATGTAAGCCTGAAAAATCTTTTGTCATTTTGGCACTGTGAACTGTGCAATAACCGACTCTGGTAAGTTTGATTCTTTTTTTTTAAATTACTAGGCAGTGTAAGGTCTGATTTTGTTTTGCATTCTTTTATTGTTAGGTTATTTATAATTAATTATACTGTGTAACTAGTGCAAATCTACTTGTACTACCAGTAATAATAAAATAAAAAACTATATATATAAAAATTTACATTGGGATGAACAGAAAAAAATACACATTGTATTCAAAGAAAATCAATACTTAGGTATTCAAAATAATTTTTAGCTTTAATATATTGTTTTTAGAAAGTTGTATTAAGTTAACCCCTTCCATACAGGGCATTTTCACACCCTTCCTGCCCAGACCAATTTTTAGTTTTCAGCGCTGTTGCACTTTAAATGACAATTGCGCGGTCATGCAACCCAAATTAAATCGTTATGTTTTTTTCCCCACACAAATAGAGCTTTTTTTTGGTGGTATTTGATCATCTCTGCGTTTTTTTTTTTTTTTTGAGCTATAAACAAAAGAAGAGGGCCAATTAAAAAAAAACAAAACAATGGGCCAGATTCACAGAGCCCTTACTCCGGTCTATCTCGCGTTAGACCGTAGTACTTTCAAATTACGCGCGTCGTTTCATTAGTCTGAATCCTCAAACCATGAAACGACGGCTTCGGGCTTCAATCCGACTGGCTTGCGTGTTCGTACGCCTTCGGATGTACGCTGCAATAAATTTGCGGCCGATGGGTGGAGTTCCCGTCGTTTTCCGCGTCGGGGTATGCAAATGAGCTTTTTCCGACGATCCACGAAGTTACGAGAGTCCTTCGCAATCTCTTACGGCACCTGTAGTCATCTTTTTGCTGCGTAAAGTTATTACAGCTTTTATCTGGTCTAGTATTAGACAGCCCATGTTAAGTATGGCCGTCGTTCCCGCGTCGAATTTCAAAGTTTTTTTTATTTTTAACGTAATGTCGTCCAGGAATAGGAATGTACGTAAACGACGCTACTCAAACAAAAAATGACGTAACAACGTTATTTCGCGCAATGCACGGCGGGAAATTTCTGAACGGAGCATGCGCAGTTCGATCGCCACGGGGACGCACCTAATTTAAATGCTTCACGCCCCCTAATCGCGTATTTCGATTCCGCCGCGAGAAATGCACTACGCCGCCGTACCTTACGGGCCGAAATCTCCCTGAATTAGTCGTAGAGCCAGGTAAAATACGGCGGCGTAGTGTATCTCTGATACTCTACGCCAATGTAATTGTACCTGAATCTGGCTCAATATTTTTTACTTTTTTATTTAATAAATATCACAATTTAAAAAAATAAAAATAAAATTTTCCTCAGTTTAGACCAATACGTATTCTTCTACGTACATTGCGGCGGACATATCGGACACTTTTGACACGTTTTTGGGACCATTCACATTTACACAGCGATTAGTGCTATAAAACTGCACTGATTACTGTGTAAATGTGACTGGCAGGGAAGGGGTTAACACTAGGGGCGTGGAAGGGGTTAAAATGTTACCTAAAGTATGTTCTAACTGTAGGGGGAGGGGGACTCACAAGGGGAGGAGACCGATGTGTGTTCCTCTGTACTGGGAACACACATCGGTCTCCTCACTCCTGACAGGAGGTGGATCTGTGTGTTTACACACACAGATCCACACTCCTGCCGTGATCAGCGGTAATCGTGGGTGCCCGGCGGCATCAAGGCCGTCGGGCACGCGCGCAGGATCGCGCGTGGTGCCGCGGCCGCGCGCGCCCTAGAATGCTGGGAACAAAGGACGTCATGTGACGTCCACTCTCATTGGCGAGGGGTTGCTCCAGACGTCAATCCCCTATGGCCCGGTATGGAAGGGGTTAATGATATCTACAAGTAGAATGCAAATAGAATCAACTGTAAACAATCTGTCTTGTACTGAATTGTACGTGGGCCCAGTTTAGATATTTTTTATTATTTTGTTTTTTTTACTAGTAATGCCGGGATCTGCAATTTTTAGCAGTTCTGCTACATTGCGACAGACAGATCGGACACTTTTGACACATTTTTGGGACCATTGACATTTATAGAGTGATCAGTGCTATAAATATGCACTGATTACTGTGTAAATATCACTGGCAGGGAAGGGGTTAACACTAAGGGGGCGATCAAGTGGTTAACTGTGTGTTCCCTGGTTCTAACTGTATGGGGATAGGACTGACTAGGACAGGAGACATATCGTTGTTCCTACTTTGTAGAAACACACAATCTGTCTTCTCTCCTCTGACAGGACAGGGATTTGTGTGTTTACACACAAAAATCCCTGTGCTGGCTCTTGCGCACCAGCCGCACATAGCTGGCGGCGATCGCGACTGCCAGCCATGCGCATCGGGCCACGTGTGCTCTCTGGCAGCTCTTAAAGGGAAACCCTGTATATGTATGGGATTTCGCCCAGGAGAGCCATTGTGCTGCAGTAGATCTGCGCGAGACGGTCGGGAACCGGTTAACAGACATAGAATTTGATTTTACAAATAATGATGTGCCTTTCATACAGGTTTTGGCAACTTCTTTTTGAAAGCTGAACACCAGGCAAATTTTAACCACTTGCCGACGGCTGGCCGTCATATGACGTCCTCGGTTTTTTGGTGGTATATCTGAATGATGCCTGCAGCTACTTTCAGCCAGCGATTTCCTACACCATAAGAACGATAATAGTGACTGGGCAGCTGCTTGATCGTTCTTACGGGTGGCGAGAGAGGACATCCCCCTCCCGCCGTCCCTCCGGTGCTTCTACTGACTCACCTCTGAGATCGTTAAGTCGGAGAACGGATCTGCTGACCCAGGAGAATGTCCACCATATAGATTTCCCGTGGACCGGATGGTCGTCGGAGGCTTTATGATCGTCGGAGGCCAGGCGCGATGTTATTACGTCACGCCGGTCCTTTGCATTAAAAAAAACTGCACCGCCTCAGCTGGGAAGCTAAGATCGTTTTTTTTATTATTTCAGGGTTCCCAGCATAGAGTTAAGATGTGGGGTCTTATTGACCCCACATCTCACTGTAAAGAGGTCCTGTCATGCCATATTTCTATTACAAGGGATGTTTACATTCCTTGTAATAGGAATACAAGTGATCAAAAAAATTATTTAAGTGTCAAACTAAAATTTTTAAAGTAACATTTACAATAATAATTTTTTTAAAGTGCCCCCGTGTGCTCGCATATGCAAGTCCCATACGTAAGTCCCACCTACATATGAAAACGGTGTTTAAACCACACATGTGAGCAATAATTCTAGCCCTAAACCCTCTCTGTAACTCAAAACATATAACCAGTAAAAAAATGTAAACGTCGCTTTGACGCCATTCTACGAACGTGTGCAATTTTTACATGTTAGGTATCTATTTACTCGGCGTAACTTCATCTTTCACATTATGCAAAGAAATTGGGCTAACTTTACAGCTTCTGCCTGACAGGTTGTGAGAAAACCTCTCCCTGAACTCCCTGAGTTGGAAATAAAAACACCTAAATAACACAAGGTTTTACTGAAAACAGGCTCTCAGTAGGGCTGGGTGTCAGGAGGGCATCAGGGGGGTGGATTTCAGTAGGGCTGGGTATCAGGAGGGGTGGGTGTCAATAGGGCTGGGTGCTAGGAGGGCATCAGGGGGTGGGTGTCAGGAGGGCTGATGCAGTAGGAGGGCTGAGTTGTTAGGGGGCTAGGGTGGAGAGCACAGATGTTTAATTTTCAGTGCAGAGTGGCGCAGGGAAGGAGCAGTTAAAAATCATACATGACATTGGCCCTTGGATTGGAGGCCAATGATGGGGGCCAATGAAGATCACCGCGGAAGAGAAAGTGTGCAGAGGTCAGAAGTAGGAGGGCAAGGTATAGGGGGGGTCAGGGGGGTCATGGTGCAGGGGGGTCTGGAGAGCACAGTACTATAAGGTCAAGAGGGTACAGTAAGTGGGATCAGGACAGCTGGGCATAGTGCTGAGGCATTAGAAGGGCTGGAGTTTCAGGGGGGCATGGTGCTGGGGCATCAGGAGGGCTTGGTGTCAGGAGAGCATCAGGGGGGTGGGTGTCAGGAGGAGTGGGTTTCAGTAGAGCTGGGTGTCAGGAGGGCATCAGGGGGGTTGTGTCAGTAGGGCTGGGTGTCAGGAGGGCATCATGGGGCTAGGTGTCAGGAGGGAATTAGGGGGTCGGGTGTCAATAGGGCTGGGTATCAGGAGAGCTGGGTGTCAGGAGGGCATCAGGGGGGTTGTGTCAGTAGGGCTGGGTGTCAGGAGGGCATCATGGGGCTAGGTGTCAGGAGGGAATTAGGGGGTCGGGTGTCAGTAGGGCTGGGTATCAGGAGAGCTGGGTGTCAGGAGGGCATCAGGGGGGTTGTGTCAGTAGGACTCTGTGTAAGTAGGGCATCAGGGGGCTGGGTGTCAGAAGGGCACAAAGGGGTTGGTGTCAGGAGGGCACAAGAGGGTGGGTGTCAGGAGGGCATCAGGGGGTGGATGTCAGGAGGGCTGGGGCATTAGGAGGGCGTAGGTTAGACATTGAGAGAGCAGGACGCTCTCAAACGAGTCACTCTCTCAGGGATAGTGCAGGGTCCTCCCCACTGTGCGGTTCCAGGCCTCACAGACAGGCAGGCAGGATTTCCACCTCCCTGTCATCTGTCCACTTGCCACTGGTCATCTCGGCAGGCTATCGGACAAGCTCCTCTCCCCCCTCCAGGACTTGCACGGCTTCCCCCGGTTCACCTGACCCCCCCTGCCTCCCTCTATCAGGTAAGCCATTCCTTGGGAGCTGCAGGCGGCCGTCCTTCTCAGGACAAGCCGCAGTAGCTTCCCCCAACCCCCACGGCTCTTCCCCTCTCCTCACCCCCACACCGCTATCCCCGGTCGGGCGTCCTTCTCGCCACCCATCCCCACAAGCCTCCGCTACCCTCGGGCGCTGTGTTTCTTTCCCTCCGCGCCGGTCGGTGGGGATTCGCGGCAGCCGCGACTCAGGAAAGGCCGCGGCTTCATCCGCGGCCTAGCGGCGTGCCGCTTCCTACGCCCAACAATCGGCACCTATTGCTCTGATCGGGCCAGAAAGCCCCCCCCCTACCCCAGTAGAGCCCCCTTGCCCCCCGATCATCCTTCTCAGCCCCCCAGGCGGCACTGGTCCACTTAGCCTGGTACCCCCCCCAGCCTGGATCCTGCTGCCAGGTCGGCGGCCATCTTGCTCCACCCAGCCATATCTCCCCCCTCTCAAATTCATTTAAAACTTGATCCAGGGCTTAACCCGATCGCCTCTTTAGGGGTCAGGAAGGAATTTTTTTCCCTACCACAGCATATTGGCGCAGCGTGGTCAGGGTTTTTTTGCCTTCTTCTGGACCAAGCTAGGATCAGAGGATTCAGTTATCCTTGAGAATTCAGCCCCCCCCCCACCCCTTTGTTCCACGGCGGCCATGGTTAATCGGCAATACTCGGCGCAGAACATTTGGGATCTGGATCAATTTGCCGCAATTCTGCCGGCCACCACCAAAAAAGCCCTAAGAAATCTGCGACTTTTGAGGATCGATCGCAATCGACTACCAAAAATCGCAGCCATTTACCCCAGCCTAAACACATATCATGTGCTTTGATCAACACTAGATCGGCAGTAAAACCCCCGATTAGAAATCCATGATTTCTTATTGCAACATGACTTAGACTGCCTCTTTATTACAGAGAGCTGGCTCACAGCCGACTGTAACACCATTCTAGGAGAATTGGTGCCAGAAAACTACCGTATTATAACGGAAAATAGAATAGGGCAAAGAGGAGGAGGATTGGCTGTGATCCATAAGATGCATCTTGCGATCACAAAACCAAGCCTTCAAAACCCTCTTCCATTAATGGAAACCCTTACTCTTCAACTGCAAGTAAACTGCCAGGAGACCGTCCGGATTCTACTCTGCTATAGGCCACCCGGCCCAAAATCGCAGCTTCTCCCATCATTGACGGACTTTGTCTCCACCTATACCCTGAACAGCAAACACCTTTTGCTGCTCTGGGACTTCAACCTCTGGGCCAACTCCCCGCAAGACCACATTGCCAACGCCTGCATCGACCACCTGGAAGGATTAGGGCTTCAGCAACTAGTATGTGGGCCCACACATGCTTCAGGTCACACGCTCAATCTTATTTTCAGACAAGATCTGGAAATAAAAATCTTGGAAAATGAACCATTGCCATGGGCAGATCACCATGCAATTAAATTCATTATTTCCGAATTCCCCACCTTAACAAAAACATCAAATCCAGTGACAACACACTGGACCAGATGTCAGAAGAAGCTCCACTCGGAACTCTTCAAAGCCACGTTAGGGGAAAAAATAAAAACAATTCAGCCGCACCAAACGGCGGAAGAAACACTGGAGGCCATAAACACAGCACTATTGCAGTCAGCTGACTTGATAGCGCCGAAACGAAAGACCCAGATCCGGAAAAATAACTCCAGCTGGTTCAACAACCAGCTGGCGTTACTGAAGCAAGAGCGCAGAAGGGCAGAAGCCGCCTGGAAAAGAAGCTCTTCAGATGAGAACCTCTCGATCTACAAGGCAATAACCAGAAAATACTACAAGCAAATCTTCGAGGCCAAGAAAAACTATTTTTCTGAGGCTATTAACGGTGCCCTAAACCGCCCCCGCGAACTCTTCAAGCTGGTCACTCAGACCATGAATCCAGGATGTCTTGAAGCCACCAACTTGGATACACAAGAATTTTGCGATGAGTTATCGGATTGCTTCATTAACAAAATTGAGGCAATCCGGCAAAGCATTCAGCAAAACAATTTCTCTCCTAGCCCCCCCCGTAGTTATTTACACAACACCTGCAGTAATTCACCACAGTTAGGTGAGTTCACGCTGGAACCCATCTCCATCCAGACCACAAAAAATATCATCGGCACTCTGCGCAACAGCACTGCGCCAAATGATATTATCCCCACCAAACTGCTGAAAGAATGCGCCGACATCCTGGCACCTCCTGTCACGCAGCTTATCAACCAATCCTTCAGGGAGGGCATAATGCCCTCCCAGCTGAAGGAGGGCATTATTCAACCCATCTTGAAGAAAGCCACCCTGGATCCTAAGGACCCACTCCACTGGCGCCCCATAACAGGCCTAAATGTTCTCTCCAAGGTAATGGAGAAAGTAGTGGTACAGCAGCTGCAACAGCATCTAGATACCCACAACTTACTCGATCCATTTCAATCAGGATTCCGTCCCGGACACGGGACGGAAACAGCATTGCTTAAGATATGGGACGACGTTCTCGATGCCGCAGACGAAGGAGAATCTTCTCTTCTGGTTCTGCTGGACCTAAGCGCAGCCTTTGATACAGTAGATCACAAGCTGTTATTGACTCGGCTGGCTAAAATAGCCAAAGTCGCAGAAAGCGATCTATCCTGGTTCTCCTCTTTTTTGGAAAACCGATCGCAAATAGTGAAGCTAGGACCCTTCACTTCTGAAAAACGCACATTATCGTGCGGGGTCCCTTAAGGATCTCCCCTGTCGCCGATGTTATTTAACATCTATGTGCGTCCTCTTTTCAAAATCATTAGCAGCCAAAAACTGCTATATCACTCATATGCAGACGACACGCAACTGTACTTCCGCATTTGCAATAAAAAGGATCACCACCTCAATCTAGAGACATGTCTCTCTTTGATAGAGGACTGGATGACAAAGAGTTATCTCAAACTCAACGGAGCTAAAACAGAACTTCTTCTGTTTCACGCCAAGCGTAGGAATCAACCGGCAACAACTTGGATCCCCCCGCCCTTTCTGGGCAAAGTCATCACCCCTAGTGCCAAAGTCAAAAGTCTTGGGGTCATCTTTGACTCCTACATGACAATGGATGCACAAATAGGGTCAGTAGTCAGGGGATCTCACCATCTGCTGTGCCTACTACGCAGACTCACTCCTTTTATTCCCAAGAAAGACATAGCGGTCGTGGTGGGAGCGATTGTAAACTCCAGACTGGACTATGCAAATGCCCTTTACCTCGGATTCCCCAAGTACCAAATCGCTCGTCTTCAAGTCGTTCAAAATACGGCCGCCAGACTTGTGACTGGGAAAAAACCCTGGGAATCAATCTCACCTTCACTGAGATCCCTTCACTGGTTACCAGTTAAAGACAGAATCACCTTTAAAGCACTCTGTCTAACGCATAGATGTATCCATGGGAATGCTCCCCATTATCTATGCGAAAAAATAAAAACTCACAATCCCAATCGTATTCTACGATGCACCAATCAAAATCGGCTTCAGATACCGAAAGCCAGATACAAGTCCAAAGGAGACAGGAGATTCGCTGTCCAAGGTCCCAGACTATGGAACGCCTTACCAGCCAGCATTCGGTTGGAGGAGAACCACTTAGTCTTCAGGAGAAAGATCAAGACTCATCTCTTTTGATCTCAAAGGAGATAGGAACAACAAGCGCCCAGAGGCGATTTACTTCGCATGTGCTGCGCTATATAAGTTTTCATTCATTCATTCATTAGGTGTCAGGGGGCTGGGGTGGAGAGCACAAATGTTTTTTTTTCAATACAGAGTGTCGCAGGGAAGGAGCAGTTAAAAATTGTACATGACCTGGTATCAGCCCTTTGGATTGGGGATGGGGGCCAGTGGGAATCACTGCTGAAGAGAAAGAACTTGGGCGTGTTCGGAGAAGAGCTGAATCTGCCTAAGCGATTTTGGAGGCTTTCCCCGCTCCGCAGCTGCATGTATGCGAGGGACAGGGGCTTCCTCTGCAGCCTAGGATTCGGTTCTTGTGCACCTGCGCCGAGTGCGCACGGAGCTCAGAAGAAGACCAGGCGGCAAAACTGGGACGTGTTTGCAAGCTACCTGTCACCTGTCAGCAGTCGACAGGTAGCTTGTGATTAATGGGTTGCCGTCCCCCGATCTAGATGGAATTGTGTATTTTTTTAAGCTGACTAATCATTACATCATCAATAATGTAATTATGTAACTTCAAAAATATGATCTATAAACATTTCAGCCTTCTCTGCTCTTCTACTGAGTAAGCGTTCATGATGAAACTAATATAGTGCTACCCGTAGGAGCCGCTAGAAAAATTTCTAAGGTTGCTTTTCCCAAATGTTGCCAGGCACACTGGTCACAGTCACTCTTGGGCTCATTGAACAGTCCAGGGGTTTTCTTTTTGGTGTTTTTGGTATAACTTGGGTGGGGTTAGGGAATTGAGTGGGATACTCCAAAACTATGTACAAATAGGTGGACACTTGGGCCAGATTCAGGTAGAGTTATGCCGGCCTATCAGTGATACGCCGGCATAACTCACACTTTGCGCCGGCTTAACTGTTTTCTGTATGCAGAAAACAAGATACGCCGGTTTGCTGCAAAGATACGACAGGCGTAATTGTATTACACCGTCGGATCTTAAATGCAGTTTTGAAATGGCCGCCGGGGGCTTTCTTGCTGATTTACGCCGAGAATATGTAAATCAGCGAGATACGCCAATTCACGAACGTACGCAGGCCCGACGCAGCCACTTTACAAGTTAAAGCTGCCGTTAAAGCTAAGTATGGACGTCGTGACTTTGTCGTATTGGACGTAAGTTACGTCGTTTGCGTAAGTCGATTCAGAATGGGGCTGGCGTAAGTTACGTTTATGTCGCTTTCATTGACAAGTAGCGACGAGATTTGGAGCATGCGAACTGGGGTTTTTTCTATGGCCGGCGAATGCGCAGTACGTTCGGCGCGTGGACGCGCCTAATTTAAATAGGAGACGCCCCCTACCCGCCTATTTTGACTTAGGCCGCCCAATTAACGTAAATAGGAAATGTTATGCCGCCTCAAAGAACCTCTCGCCATCCTGAATCTGGCCCTTATCTTCTGTAGAAGCCTAATGCCGCATACACACGATCATTTTTCAGCATGAAAAAAACGTTGTTTTTCAAAAACGTAATTTAAAATGATCGTGTGTGGGCTACACATAATTTTTCAGGTTCTGAAAAACGACAAAAAATGTTTTCGAACATGCTGCATTTTTTTTTTTTTTTTAAATTGTTTATTTATATCAGGAAACCGGTCCCAGCGAACCAAAAACAGGGTAACAAAACATCACTGTGTTGTACCACGCAGGGCACATAATCATGAAATACAGGAAACACTGAGTTACTGCTACCGGATAACATTTCAGAGTGTACTCAACTGTGGGCGTGTGACCCAGTGATAAGCGGAATAACATGTCTTATCTCCCACATCCTGATGTATCACTCCTATGATTGGCAAAACCAGAGGGGCCTGTGCCGCCCCATCCGAGGGATCGGGGTTGCGATGGCTGGGTGGGCTCGGCGTCCCGTGTTTTCTTCTTTATATAAGAAATAGAGAGTAAGTACTAGGTGGAGAGATGGGATAGAGAGAAGGAAAGTATCCCCATTAGAGATGAGGGATATTAGGTGGGGAATCCAGAGCTGGGTCCCCAGGAGGGGGAGAGAGTTAAGAGGTGGGGTTAGGGTAGGGTGTGCTGGGGGTGAGAGGGTGGGGGGGGGAAGGGACTCGCGACCATGTCAAAGTTTCCATTTGTTCAATAATGAGTCATGTCTGATCGGGGACGGGGGGTGTCAAGGGTACCCCCAACTCCCCACCTACTGAGGTTGTGCGACATGGTTAGGCTTCTCCTCTGAGGGCTCGGCCTTCTGGTGAGTATTTAAAGTGGTTCCAGAGTTGCCATGTCTCTGTGTAGGCCTCATTCCTGTCTTGGCTCGAGAGGACAAGGTCTTCCATTAGATTAATTTCCTCGACCTTCTTTAGCCACATGGCAACGGTCGGGGGTTGGTGGGACTTCCACAAAAGCGGAATGCAGGCCTTGGCTGCGTCCAGTAGGTGTCCGATGACCGATTTTTTTGTATGCGCGGGTCGGGATGTTAGTGGCGTGTAGTAGAAAATATTCTGGCTTATCAGGTACCTGGCGATCCGTAAATTTCTGCACTGTCGCGGACCTCTCCCCAGTACTTCTGCAATTCCGGGCAAGTCCAGAAAATGTGGAGTAGTGTGCCTTTCTCTTTTTGGCACCTCCAGCAGGTGTCTGTAGTGTCGGGGAAAAATGTATGCAGGAGGGCCGGAGTCCTGTACCAGCGCATAAGAATTTTGTAATTAGTTTCCTGTGTTTTGGAGCATAAGGACGATTTGTGCGTAAATGTGATGATAGATTGACGTTGGCTGGCAGTGAGGTGGCAGTCCAGGTCTCTTACCCATTTAACAAAGTTTGGGGGGTGGAAGTCACCGGTCGGAGTAACAAGCATATTGTACACCTGCGAAAGAGCATGTGGCAGTATCCCTGTGTCTGTGCATAGTGCCTCAAGAGGCGTTGTGAGGCTGGAGTCCGGGGCCGGGGGAGTCTGTTGTGTGAGATAGTGTCTTAGTTGTGATGTCCTCAAAAAGTCCAGTTGGTACAGTCCGTCGGGGTCTAACAATTCGTCATTCGTTCTCCACCCTCTCCCACTGCTGAAATGGATGGCCTGACATAGTCCCTTCTCCCTGAGTGTCTGAAATCGTTTATCACTAATGCCCGGACCGAATCGAGGGTTTCCCAATATGGGGCATAGACCCGAGTGTCGGGAGAAGACGGGGCCTTTAGATGTAGATTGTGCGCAGGTCCTAGCAGTCGTCCCTATCAGGGGGTGTCGTTTTAGGTCCGGGGGGAGGTGCGCATAGCACCATGGAGTCCCTTGAAGTAGTACCCCAGTCTGATCTTGTTCTAAGTTCGGCCAGAGCTTGGTGTCCTTGTGCCTACACCAATCCAAGAGTCTGTTAAGGTGTACCGAATAGTAATAGGAATGGATGTCCGGCATTGCCAGACCCTCGTAACGTTTGGGGAGTGAGAGAATTTTTCTTTGTATGCGAGGTCTCTTCCCCGCCCAGAGGAATTTTATGAAGGTCGCATGGATTTGTTTAAAGTAGTCAGACGGGATCTGTACTGGGAGGGCCTGGAGTAGGTAGAGGAATTTGGGCAACACTGACATTTTGAGTATGTTGCAGCGGCCGAACCACGTATGGAGTCCTCTGCCCCAGTGGTCCAGGAGTTTTTGTACCTCCTTCAGCAGGGGGGGAAAATTAAGTTGGTAAAGATGTGTAAATTTGGGAGGGATCATTGTGCCGAGGTATTTCAAAGCCGTGTCAGTCCAGTTTAAGTTAAAACTGTCCCGGAGGTGGGTGAGTCGAGGCTGTGGGATGTTCACCCCCATCGCCACAGATTTTTTGAAATTTATTTTAAGGTTGGACAGTTGTCCATATTTTTCAAATTCTCGCATCAGGTTAGGAAGTGACACTGTGGGGTTGGTGAGGGAGAATAGGAGGTCATCCACGTATGAAGACACCTTGTGTTGTGAGCTACCGATCCGCACTCCGGCGATATCTGGGTTTTGCCTGACATGGCACAAGAAAGGGTTCCAGGGAGAGGGCAAAGAGTAAAGGCGATAGTGGGCAGCCCTGTCTGGTGCCGTTGGAAACGGATCGGAAAACACCCCGTTCGCCCTGACTCTCGCCGAGGGAGCATGGTAAGCCACCGAGATCCAATGGAGCATGTTGCGACCCACGCCTATGTGGTTTAGCGTGGCGTACATAAATTTCCAACTCACGCGGTCGAACGCTTTCTCAGCGTCGGTCCCGAGGAATACGCATGGCCTACGTTCATTATTAACCACATGGAGTAGGTTCAACACCTTAATGGTCTTGTCCCTAGCCTCCCTGGTTGGGACAAATCCCACCTGGTCCCAATGAACCAAGTGTGTCATGTGTGTTTGCAGTCTCGGGGCAATTATTTTTCAGGTCGACATTTAGGAGGTATATAGGGTGGTAGCTTCCACACTGGGAGGGGTCTTTGTCCGTCTTTGGGATTACTGAAATGTGGGCCTGTGTGGTGGAGGGGTGAAAAGTTTTCCCTGTGCTAAGGTTGTTGCATAGGTTGGCCATGTGGCTGCCCAGATTCGGTAATAGAGTCCTATAATAAAGGATGGTGAGCCCGTCCGGTCCCGGGGCTTTCCCAGGTTTAGAGCTGCCGAGAGCTAACTGGATCTCCGGGATCGTAATAGGTTCGTCCAGGATTTCTCTGGCACCGGGGGGAGCACAGGCATGGAAGAGGAGGCAATATAGTCCGGCGCAGTGTCCCGGTTCGGCCGCGTTTCGGGCAGGTTGTAGAGGGAAGTGTAGAATGTTCGGAATTCTTGGGCTATGTGTTGTGGGAGGGAGAGCTTTTGGCCTGTGTGTGAGGTGATATGTGGAATGTACGTCGCATGTCTCTGTTCCCTCAGTGTCTGGGCCAGCCATCTACCGCACTTGTTCCCTGGTTCATGAATTTTCCTGCGACATATCTGCAAGGCCGCCTTGGCTTTGAATTGCATGAGCTCCGTCACGCAAACCCGGGTCTCTTTGAATTCCATCCCTAGCTGCCTAGTGGGTGACAATTTGTGGGCTGCTTCCAGGGTCTGCAACTTCTGTAGGCAGAGATTTAATCTTTCAGTCCTAAGTTTTTTCAACCTCGAACCGTGTTTGATTAGCCCCCCCGCGGATCACTGCTTTATGAGCCTCCCACACTGTGCTGGGATCGCTGTGAGGAGTGCTGTTGGAGGTGAAATAGTGTCCCAGTTCTGTCGTTACGTCTGCCAGGACCTCTGGGTCTCTTAACAGGCTTTCGTTCAGCCTCCAGGGTGTACGTGGTAGTGTGTGAATGTCTGAGAGAGCGTAGCGCAAAGTGATCGGGGCATGGTTGGACCAAGTGATGGATCCGATGGTGGTATCCTCTACTGCCTGTAGGCATCTATGGGGGACCAAGAAGTAGTCAATGCGCGAGTAGGCCTGATGCGGCCTTGAGAAAAAAGTGTAGTCTCTCTCTCCCGAGTGGAAGAGCCGCCAAACATCAATCACCTGTGCCGTGTGGAGTGTAGCGCATATCCGTTTGCGCATGTCTCGTGAGGTCGAAGACGTACCTGTGGAGGTGTCCTCATGGGGTGCAAGGGGTATGTTTAGATCGCCGCCTATCATCAATTGGCCTTCTGAGAATCGTGGGATTTGAGTAAGGTGTCGTTGTATGAACAGGTCCTGGCGGTCGTTGGGTGCGTAGAGGTTGGCAAAAGTCACCTTCTCCCCACCAATGCGGCCCTTCAAAAAAAGAAATCATCCCCCCGTGTCTGTCCGAGAGTCAATGTGTGTCCAGGGAACCCTGGCAGATATGAGAATAGAGACCCCTCTAGATTTCGCTTCCGTGTACAAGCAGTCGGGTAATACCTGTTTTTCAGCAATGGGAGGTTATTTTTTTTTAAATGAGTTTCCTGGAGATATATTATGTTCATACGGCGCATGTCATTCAGTAACCTCCTCCTCTTTTCAGGGGTGTTTAGGCCTTTTACATTTAGGGAGATTACAGTGAGTGTGTCCATGGTCGCAAGTCCCGTCCGGGGGGGGGGTAGGGGAGAAGTGTTAGAGGGGTGGGGGTGGGGCGAGAGTAGCTAGGTAGAAAAGAGGAGGGCTAGGGAGTTAGACAGGGAGCTGGCAGGCGGCTCCGGAGAAGAAGACAGCTAGTAGAGAGCCCGCACTAGAGTGTGCAGTTCGGAAGAAAGCTAACAGGAGATTCCCGGGAACTGAGCGCAGGCCTAGGTGGGTTGGTGTTTGGGCAGGACCGGGGGGAGAGCCCCCGAACCTCTCCATCCACCCCCGCAATCAAATAGTGCTGTAGTCAGAACGGTAGCACCAGAACAACTATGCCACCTGCCCCCCTGGGGGGTTGTTAGCAAACCATTAGCAGCAACACATATCAAACAGTGAAAACATTTCTTACATTCTACAAGTTTTACATAAGTGCCTATTAGGACATGGAACAGGGTTACAAAAGTATTGCTAACACCACCTCATCCCTCGCAGTTGAAGCCGTGGTCCCCATGCCTCTCACCCCGTAGGGGAACAAATAACACCTGTATGCAAATTCAATGCCTTACTCCCCCTCCCCCCTCCGCAAAGCCGCCGTGTCGGCCAAGGCCCACTCCCCCCGGGATCTGTCTCCTCTCAACGCTCCAGCCCGATCCCCGGGGGGAAAGTGGCCACCATCCCATTTCCGGTTCAGCACCGTGGTACCCCCCCAAAACCTCGCCGCCAAGCGGCATCCAGCCAGGGGATCTGATCACAGGTAGAGTGGGGGATCCTCGGGTGGTCATGTGGAAGTTTCACCTCCCGGGTCCCCCCCGATATCCCCACCAAATCAGCATCATTACAACATCCCCTGAGCAATTCTGATACCAGTGGTACCTGGTCTCAGGCACCCGGAAGAGTCCGCCTGCAAGTCTAGAAAGGTCTGCAATGGATTCGGGAACAGCTGCTGGTCGCATCTTACCAGGCCTCCGGATATAGTTCCCTTCAGTCTGCAGGGGGGGGGAGGGGTTGGCCCCTCAGTGTCTCAGCAGCTCCGGGTCCCCAATTAAGGGCATGAAAGCAGGCCATTAACTATGGGTTGTGGGGCAACGACAGGGGTCGGGGAGTAGGGAGCAGGAGGGAGCAAGTGTCTCAAGGCCAGTGTCAGTCGGGACCACCTCTCCGAGGCCCCATAGTCGCAATGGTGCAGGAAGGGCCTTCTCGCGCAGGGGGGGGGGGGCAGGGAGTGGAGCATGACCCGGGGTGAGACAAGGTGGTCAGTTCAGCGGTCATCCGAGGGGGGGCGACATCACCAGAAGTATGTGGACCGGGGGGCCTTCTGTCTTTCTGGGGGTTGGCGCGGGGGGGGGGGAGACCGGGAGAATCAAGTGGGATAGCAAACGGGTAGAAGGGCGGCATGGGGCATATCATCGAGGGTGGGTAGTGCAGCTACAGGTGGATGGCGTCCTGCGTCTCTGTCTGCCTCTCTGTTGGCGTGGCGGGGGGGGCCCCACAGGGTGGCTCGTCCCGAACGCCCCATCTGGCGCAGCAGGATTTGTAACCAGTCCGGTACCTGTATCGGGGGGACCCCCAGAAAGCGGAAAAGAGCCGGTAGGTCGTTGGCGGTCTGGAGGGTGAAAGCTTCGGCATCTCTGCGGAATGTAACCGCGAGTGGATAACCCCATCGGTATGTGAGTCCCTGTTGCTTGGCGAGGTCCAGCACCGGTCTCAGCATTGTCCTCCGTCGCAGCGTTGCCCTCAACAGGTCCGGGAGGATCCGCACGGTCGTCCCCGCAAACGTCACGTCTCCGTGGTCCCATGCTCGGCAAAGAACGTTTTCCTTCTGTACGTAGCGGTGAAACCTAACCACGACGTCTCGGGGTCTGTCTGGGTCCTCTGAGCACGGTCCAATGCCCTGTGGACTCTGTCAAGCAGGATGTCCGCGTCTCCGTCCTCCAACACCGTGCGGAATATCTCGCGGACCGCGTCCCCTAGCGCCTCCGTCTCTGTGTCCCCAGGGAGTCCACAAAGCCGCAAGTTCTGCCTGCGGCTCCTGTCTTCAATGTCCTCTAAGTGCAGTTGCAGGGCAATGGCGGTGTCCCTATGTTGATCTCGGGAGTGCTCAAATGCCGACACCCGTTGTTCCAGGGTGGTGACTGCTTCCTCACCTGAAGTAACCCTGTCAGCTAGGCCGGAGACCTCGCCTCTCACCTCCTGTATGTCTCCTCCAGGCGAAGGATCAGCGCTTCAATGTCCGTCCTGGTAGGTAAGGCCTGTAACAGGGCCCGGATGTCTTGATCCTGTGAGGACGACATGGTGTCCGGTAGGGTTGTCCCGATACCGATACCAGTATCGGTATCGGGACCGATACCGAGTATTTGCGCTAGTACTTGTACTCACGCGAATACTCCCAATACCTAAATAGAATACTTTTTTTTTTTTTTTTGAGTGCGAGGTGGAGTGCGGAGCACTCAGAGGGACCATGGCTGAACTCAGAGGGACAATGGCTGAACTCAGAGGGACCATGGCTGAACTCAGAGGGACCATGGCTGAACTCAGAGTGACATGGCTGCATTTGGGGACACGTGGCTGCATTTAAAAAGTATCGGTATTCAGTATCGGCGAGTACATAAAAAAAAGAAACGGTACTTGTACTCGGTCCTAAAAAAGTGGTATCGGGACAACCCTAGTGTCCGGGTCTGGGTTTTGTGGGGTATCTCCCGGGATGTCCTCCCAGGCTAGGTGGTCCTCGGGGGGAGGGGGTCGCCGTTTTCTGGTGTGTAGGCCCTCTGTGTTGCACGTGGGGAGCTCCGTGGTGCTGCGGCCTTGGCGCCGGGGGAAGCCTCCTGTAAATGCCGAAAATAGCGGTGGAGAGCCCCCTGGTTCTGTCCGGAGGGGGTGCCTCGGGTTGCTGCTCTGGTTCTGTGTTTTTTTGCGGATTGCATACCGGTTATAGATGAAGTTTTGCGGGGTATTGGACGGTGAGGCCGGGAGCTCTGAAAGAAAGCTGCCTCACTCGGCCATGTCCAAGCTACGCCCCCCAAAAAAAACCATGCTGCATTTTTTAACGTCGTTTTAAACGATGATCAGGCCCGGATTGGCCAATCGGGAGAACCGGGAAGTATCCCGGTGGGCTGGTCGGGTTGCGGGCCAGTTCGATCCGTCCTTTTATTTAATCGGCTCCCGCGGCAGCCTTCCAAGTCCCTTATTAATTTAGCCCCCGACGCAGCGGCCTGTAGCGTGACACTTGTGCTACATACATGGGGCGTACTTGGCCAGGGGGAGGTAGCGACTGACGCCCGCATTAAATGTTCAGTGATTGGCCAGATCGGGTGCATGTAATACCAGAGGCGGCAATTGCTTGTGGCTTCCAAACAAAATTGACGTCCTTTTTTTCCCACAAATAGAGCTTTCTTTTAGTGGTATTTGATCGCCTGTGCAGTTTTTATTTTTTGTGCTATAAACAAAAATAGAGCGTAAATTTTGAAAAAAAACACAATATTTTTTACTTTTTTGCTATAATAAATATCCCATTTAAAAAAAAAAAAAAAAAAAAAAAAAAAAAAATTTCTCAGTTTAGGCCGATACGTATTCTTCTACATATTTTTGGTAAGAAAAAAATAAATAAAAATCACAATAAACGTATAGTGACTGGTTTGCGCAAAAGTTATAGGGCCAGATTCAGGTACATTGGCGCATATTTTGACCGGAGTAGCGCACCTCCTTTACGTTAGACCGGCGCAATCTAGAGGCGCAATTACCGTATCCTCGTAGTATTTGAGCAGAAATTTGCGCCGGTGCAACGTAATTTCCGAGGCATAAGGCGGAGTAATTCAAATTGGTAAGGACGTGGGCGTGTTCTATTGAAATGAGCCGTGACCCTATGCAAATAAAGGGCCGGCCGGATTGCGCATGCGCACATGAAACAGACCATGGTCAGCACCTCTCTGCGCATGCTCACAACTCGGGAACGGCGCAATCAGTGAAATTGGAACTAGGCCCGGTCAACTTTGTGAGCTACGCAAAGAGCTTAAATAGACAGAGACAAACGCCCTTCCTTTGCAAAAGTACATCCCTTTGTATCCCTCCCTATACAGCAAGGTGCTTTTGTTCTGTTGTGTGTTCGCGTTTGTCGTTTGTGACTTGTGTTTGATATATTTCTTGACTGTTTAGTATAGTGTTTTTGATAACGGAAAATTGTATCATACTTATCAGTAATTTTACTTTCCTGGTGCCTATCCATGGCAGCATACCTGTGATAGAGCTCCGCCTCGACCCCTCCATCAGGACTAGTGAATAGCATAAATTAAAGGCATAGCCCCGTCCCCAACATTCTCCGTAATATTGAATACCAAGGGTGGGAGCGTATGCTGCCATGGATAGGCACCAGGAAAGGAAAATTACTGGTAAGTATGATACAATTTTCTGTTTTCCTGGTGCCTCCATGGCAGCATACCTGTGATAAATAACTAGCTGACACGGGTGGGATAATGCTCAAAAATAAACATTTAATTAGAAGAGGACATAGCAGCCTGGACTGCCCTTCTTCCAAATTCAACTGTAGTAAGAGCTCCTGGGTCGATATGGTAGTGCCTGAGGAACGTGTTATGAGAAGACCAAGTGGCGGCCCTGCACACCGCCTTCAGCGACACATTAGCCCGTGCTGCCCAGGAGGCTGAGACTGCCCTTGTGGAGTGAGCGTTCACTCGGGATGGAGGTTCCAACTTCTTCGCCCTGTAGGTCTGTTGGATCAGCTTCACGACCCAGGATGCTAGGGTTCTGATGGAGGCTTCCTTGCCTCTATATTTACCGAATGGTATGACGAAGAGTCTCTCGGAGGTCCTGAAGGGACCTGTGGCCTCTAGGTAGGCCCTAAGTGTTCTGGATACATCCAGCTTGTGATAGGCCTCTGAATCTGCACCTGTAAATACCGGCAGAGCCCAGGATTCTGACAGGTGGCTTGGGGTAGCGACCTTTGGCGTGAAGCCCCAAAGGGGGCGAAGTTCCACTCTGTCCGGAAAAAAGGAGATGTGTTTGTCCCCTGTTCCCAGGGAGTGGAGCTCTGAGATCCTTCTTCCAGATGTAATGGCCAGGAGGAAGGCCGTTTTCACTGTCAGATTCCATAACGTTATTTTTTCCACCGGAGCAAAGGGCTGGGTCGAGAGGGCTTCAAGAACCATGGATAGATCCCATTTAGGAAAAGATCGCCTGGCAGGTGGGCGAATCTTAAGGACACCTTTGAGGAAAGTGGTTAGCAGAGGGTCCTCTGCCCATCTTCTGTTTGTTGCGGCTGAGATTGCTGCCACCTGCACCTTGAGGGAACTCAAACTAAGCCCCAGCTCCAGTCCCGACTGAAGGAATCCTAAGACATGGCTTGTAGAGGGGAGAGTTGGATCAAAACCGTTATCAGCGGCAAACGACATGAACCTGTCCCAGATCTTCGAATATATGGAATTCGTCGTTGGCTTCCTGGCCTTCAGGAGGGTTGAGATGACTCCCGGGGAACATCCTAAGGACTCAAACCTTCGCCTTTCAACTTCCAAACTCGAAGGTCCAACCTTTGAGGGTTCGGATCAAGAAGACTGCCCTGCAGCAGAAGTTGAGGGAAAGGAGGGATCTTAACTGGAGGATCCACACTGAGGCGCATGGCTAGCGGAAACCAAGATCTCTTTGGCCAGTACGGGAGTACCGCCACTACCTGAACTGATTCCCTGAGGAGCCTCAGGAGGAGCCTAAATATTAGCGACTGGGGAGGGAAGGCATATGCCGTGGTGAACCCCCAGGGGCATGACAGGGCATCCACTGCTTCGGCTCGGGGATGTGGAAACCGGGTGAAGAACCTGTCCAGTTTGAAGTTATTCGGGGAAGCGAACGGGTCTACCTGAGTGGGATCCCAAATGGTGGCGATCTGGCGGAATGCCTGAGGGTGGAGAGCCCACTCGTTGTTGTCCGAGAAGTTTCTGGACAGTGTGTCCGCTTCCGAGTTCAATCTGCCCGGAAGATACATTGCTCAGAGATCCAGGAGGTTCTCTTCTGCCCAGAGCATAAGTGGCGCCTCTTCCTTGAGGAGTGATCTGCTGCTCGTGCCCCCTTGCTTCTGTATGTAGGCAACTGCTGCCCTGTTGTCTAGGCGCAGAAGTATCCTCTGGCCTTTGATCTGTGAGGCCAGGGAAGTCAGTGCCAGAAAGGCCGCCCTCATGGGGCATGACCACCTCCCCTGGATTCTGTCCTCCCCACAATGGGCTCCCCAGCCCTGTCCGCTTGCATCGGAAGTAATCGTGGTCCACTGAAGGGAGCCCAGATGACGGGGCTTGGAGAGGTTTTCTGGGCACGTCCACCAATGAAGGCTCCTGCGCATTACTGCTGTCAGTAGTATCGTCTGGGACAGTTGTTGTTTCTTCCATTGCGCCAAGAAACCAGTCTGAAAATACCTCAGGTGCCAGTTGGCCCACGGGACCATAGGTATGCATGAAGACATTGTGCCAATAAGGCTGAGGCACTGTGAGGCTGTTAAAAATGGGCTTCGGATGACTTTGGCCATTTGCTGGATGAGAACCGTAATTTTTGGTGATGGTAAGGACACTGTCCCCCTCTGAGTGTCGAATGCTGCACCCAGGTAGATCATTCGCTGCGTTGGTGTAAGCTGGCTCTTGTCTGCATTGATCAGCCACCCTAGTTCTTTCAGTGTCTGCAGAAAAGTATCTCGATGACATACCAGCTGACTCGGACTGCCTGCTAGGAGTAGGATGTCGTCCAGATAGTGATAGATCCTCAAGCCCTTCTCCCACAGTGGGGCCAGGGGAGATATACCGTATTTTTCGCTCTATAAGACGCACCTGACCATAAGACGCACCTAGGTTTTAGAGGAGAAAAAACACCAAATGGTGTACTAAAATATTTACCAGTGCCCATGAAATGCAGCCTAACCATTGCCAATAATGCAGCCTGTGCCATTATTGCGACCTGACCTGTGGCACTACAAGTCCCAGTAGAGCAGGTTGGCATATTTCAGTCCCCACAGAGGCACTACATGTCCCAGCAGAACAGAGGCACTACAAGTCCCAGCAGAGCAGGTTGGCAGATTTTAACCTCCCACAGAGGCACTACAAGTCCCAGCAGAGCAGGTTGCCGTATCCCTCCTACAGAGGCACTACAAGTCCCAGCAGAGCAGGTTGCCGTATCCCTCCTACAGAGGCACTACAAGTCCCAGCAGAGCAGGTTGGCATATTTCAGCCCCCCACAGAGGCACTATAACTCCCAGCAGAGCAGGTTGGCATATTTCAGTCCCCACAGAGGCACTACAAGTCCCAGCAGAACAGAGGCACTACAAGTCCCAGCAGAACAGAGGCACTTCAAGTCCCAGCAGAGCAGGTTGCCATATTTCAGCACAGCGGTACTATAACTCCCAGCAGAGCATGCTGCCATATCCCCCCACAGAGGCACTACAAGTCCCAGTCACCTGTCCTCCAAACACAGCATTAGGAGACTGCACACACTCACTCCTTGGCTGCCATAAACTCCTGCCCACTCTCCCCTTACAATGGTGTCCTACCTCATGTCGCTCTGCATAGTGGGGCAGTGGGTATGATCTCCCCCTCCTCCTCTCAAGACACGTCCCGGCTCACAGACCCTGGCCTCGATGGTGCACCGAATGGAATACTTAATCCGTGCGGGCGGAAGCCGCGGGAAACCCGGGACTCGGAAGTACAGGTGGGGGGGGGGGGGCGGCAGCAGCTTTTTTGCTGCCTGATTTACATAGTGCCTGATTTACATTCGGACTATAAGACGCAGAGACATTTTCATCCATATTTTTTGGGGGAAAAAGTGCGTCTTATAGTCCGAAAAATAAGGTAAGAATCTTGGTAAACACCCTGGGAGAGGTGCATAACCCGAAAGGCAGGGCTTAGAATTGTAGGTGAGTCTGTCCCACTGCGAATCTTAGGTACTTTTGAAACTTAGGCTGGATTGGAACGTGTAGATACGCGTCCTGCAGGTCCACTGACACCATCCAGTCTGATGGCTGGACTGCCTGGATTATTGTTTGCAATGATTCCATCCTGAAGCTTTCGGTGTGGATGTATTGATTGAGCCTCTTCAGATCTATCACAGGCCTCCATCCCCCTGTGTTCTTGGGGACTAGGAATAGGGTGGAGTAGAAACCTGTGAATCGCTCCTCCCAGGGGACTGGAATGGCCGCACCCTGAAGCTGGAGTGATACTAGAAAAGTCTTCAGGGCCTGAGCCTTCATTGGAGATGATGGAATTTCTGTTGCCTTGATGGAGCTTCGAGATGGGGCCCGAGAAAATTTCCAGAAGTGCCCGCGTTGAATTGTGGACAAAACCCAGGAGTCCTGGCAATAGGTGGTCCAGACTGGGGCAACACAAATTTAGCCTGGCTCCCACCGGGAGTGCCTGGGGAATTCTGGTGTCAAAAGGACTGCTTTGGCTCCTGAGGAGCCGGAAGGACCTTCTGCCTCCTGTTCAAGAAGGAATGTTGAGTACCCTTCCAGGTCCTCTTGTTGTCTCTGAATTGTCCCGACTGCTGAAAGCCCCTCGGATCCGAGCGGCGGAATCTAGAGGGACCACCTCTGAACCTTCGTATCTTCCTATCTTGTAGAAGCATGCCCGACCTGCCTCCTGACAGCCTGGAGATTGCCGTATCCATTTTGTCTCCGAAAAGAGCCTTCCCATCAAATGGGATCCTGCACCAATTGTGCTTGGAGGAAGGGTCCGCCGTCCAAGGTTTTAGCCACAGAGCTCTTTTGGCCATTACTGAGTGTAGCATGGATCTAGCCGAACATCTCATCGTGTCGATGGCTGCAACGCCCACAAAGTCTGCCGACAGCTGAAGTTCTTCCAGGGCTTTAATTATGTCCTCCGTGGGGACATCCTGACGTAAGGCGGTTTCAATGTTATCCGTCCAGGACCTTATAGCATTTGAGACGGACGTGAGGGCAATGGCTGGCTTACATGCTGCACCTGCCGCTAAGTAACTCCTCTTTAACTCCAAATCAATTCGCCTGTCTAGGGGGTCCTTGAAGGACGTAGAATCCTCCATCGGCAAGGTAACGTTTTTGGCGAGTCGTACTACCGAGGCGTCCACTACTGGCATGTTGTTTAGCGCCTGCGTTCCAGACTCTGGCAGGGGATACAGCTTGTTAAAACGTCCTAATGAGAGTTTCTTATCGGGCTTTGCCCATTCGTTCAGGATGACTCGGCTAATCTCACCCATCAGCGGGAAAAGAGCCTGTTTCCGTTTGAGAAAATTAAAGTAGTTTGTTTCCTCTTGGGGAGGTTCCTCCACCTCCTTCCAGGCAATTGCCGATTTTACTGCCTGGATAAAGGGTCTTACCAGGGAAAGGCTAAAGCCAGAGGGCTCTGATTCCTCTGAGGAATCCTCTGAGTCACCCTCAGGTGACGAATTTGTGACCGGGCGATCAATTGGTGCCGGTGGCGTGCTGACTGCTGAGGGAACCGGAAGATTAGGTTCCACCTGCTGGACCTGTAGTATCTGCTGGACTGGAGTCGGGAGCAAAGCCAGAAGTTTGGAAAAGGAGTCCGTCATTTTTTTATCAAGCAGTTCTACCGCACGCTGACTTTCTTGCTCACAGGTGGACGCATAGTCCGCAAAGCAGTCCTTACAAACTACCCTATCTGGTAGCGGCGTAGCCCTGCATGTCCAGCACTTCTTCTTCCTATGGCTCCTAGAGGACGGAGACCACTCATGTCCTCTGGATCTTGACCTCCTTGACCTATGGCGTGAAGACTGGGACCTCCTACTCGCTGAGCGGGACCGATGTCGTGAGGAATGCAATCTGCGACCTGGACTGTCGTTGTCGCGGTGCCTTGATGATTTTCGGGACCTCTTGGAGTGGGCAGGGCTACGATGTAAGGGACTCACGTTAGAATACAGTAAGCGCACTTTTTTTTTTTTTTTTAAATACTCACGTATTGTTGGTCCATACCTAATGGAGATGTGAGGATCTTTGTTACGAGGTGAATGACTCATTGCGAGGCTTTGGGCAGGAGGATCAGCTGGGAGAAGGGAGAAAGAAGAAGGCTAAGAACTCTGACGTAAAAAAAAAACCCTGACTGTGAACCCACAGCGGGGTGTAGGCACACTGACACTCCAGTCGCCCCTCTATCTTTCTTTCTTTTCTTTTTTTTACCTACCACAGGGCTGGCGCTGGAGAGTCTAGCAGGGCAAAGTTCAGGCTGTCTCCGGCAGGCATCAAGCTGTCTGCGGGTTCCTTATATATGCACCGGGGGAGGGACTGAGGCGAGACACACCCCTGGGCGAAATTCTGGGGAAAAAGGGCAAACGAGCCCTCTTTCCAGGAACCAAGATGGCCGCCGCATCCCTCGACATGCTACCGCATGATGGCGCTCGTGACACAGGAAGTCCTGTATGCGAGCGCCGAGACCCCCTAGAAAAACGGACGGGAGCGGCTGCAGAAATGCCGCTCCGCTCCCCGCGGTCGCCCCTCCAGATGGCAAGAAGTCACAGACCCCCGCGGCTCCACCCCCTCCGTGCCAGACCCCCTCCCCACTCTGCAAGAGAGGCGTCCTGGACGACCCAGCTGCCAGATGCTGAGCACACCAGGGGAGGGGGGGGGGACCCCGGAGAGCAGGCACCTAGAGAGGAGAGAGAGAGAGAAAACAGCCAGGCCTCCATCAGGGGTAGCCCCTCCCACTCCTCCCCCAACAGGGCTCCCCTCCCAAGGGGCTCCCCTTTTCCCCGGCCACAAGCCTCATCTGGAGGCAGGAAGGCAACCAACAAAACTAGGGGGGTGGCCGAGGTTCTGCCCGCCAACCTGAGAAGGGACCAGGCCCTTCAGACCCGCCATCTGGGACAGGTTAGCCAGACTTTGGGGCGGATGGAGGAGAGCCTGTCCTCCATAAAGGATACACTTGGAGACATGGCCTGCAACTCCCTGGCCCTGATCAATTGCCTAAATGAACAGCAGGCTACCACAGCAGGCGTTGGTCAGGATGTGAGGGCCCTCGGTCAGGATGTGAGGGCCCTCACCCAGGCTATCCAGGCCAATACGGAAACCCTCAATGATGGGCTGACTCGCATTGCCGTGGCCTTGGAGGGCAGGCCGCAAGGTGGGCAGAGACCAGGGGATGCTCCTCCTTCCCCGGTTTACCCCCCCCCCTATGAGTTGGCCCTGAGGAGCCGGGGCTGGGGCCGTGGCCGCCCCAGGCGTGGGTCATGCCAGCGGCGGTATTTTTTTTTTTTGCTGGTCATTTTTTCTGGGGGTGCTGGACATTTTTTTTTTATTATTATTTTTTCTTTTTTTTGGGTTGTGAATGATTTTGGAATGTGGGGGTAACATTCCTGCCAGAAAGGGGTGTCACCCTCATTTGTGGTGAAGGGTTTCCCAGGACCAGGGAGAAGTGATCCCCAGGTCCGTGTGAATGGTGTATGAATGTACAGTGACATAATTGGAGCCGTGGCGTGGCGTTGCTGCTCACAAGTCCTGCATGGTGGGCTTGTGCTAATCCAATTAGATGAGGATGTGGTGTGTGTGATCTAGGGACCACAGTGGTGGGCATGCATGCATTCTCATTGTGCCATGATTAACGTGTGTGTTTAACGTGCAAAGATGCCTAATGTGAGCTGCCTCCTGGCTTCTCTTCCCTCAGAAGACGGGGTAGCCTCAGTTAGGGGGGATTGTCTGGTTCGGGGGTCAGGTCATCACGTATGTCAATCTCCAGGCCCTTTCTCACTGCGAAGTTGTGCAGGTACCCCGAGACTTATCCAGGCATCGGAAACGTGACTTCAGGAGGCCAAAGGTGTGCTCCACGACTGCACGGGCTTTGGCGTGTGCTTCATTGTATCTTTCCTCTCCTGGGGTTTGGGGGTTCCGGATAGGAGTCATGAGATGGGGTCCCAGTGCATATGCAGAGTCACCTGGAAGGGAAAAGACAGGAGGATGTTAGTAGTGCATGTGCCCCTTGTGATTTTTGCATCATGGCGGGGGACAGTCATGCCTGACTCCCATGTCACTCACCAACCAGCCAGCTGTCCCCATACACGTTCTGTTCGAATTCCATTGGGATGGGGCTCTGATTGTATATGTAGCTGTCATTGCTGGATCCGGGGTGTTTGGCACGGATGTGCCATATGAGGCATTTGGCATCGACTATCACCTGTACGTTGATGGAATGCCAATGCTTCCTATTGCGGTATATGTGCTCTGTCTCACGGGGGGCTGTAGTTCCACATGTGTGCAATCAATGGCCCCCACAGTGCATGGGAATCTGTCAATTCTGTAGAAATCTGTCATTGCCTTCTGCCGCAGGTCCTCCTGGGTGGGTTTGATGATTTGGTTGGCCATGCGTCTGAGAATTGCAGGGATAACCTGGTGCACACATTTGCTCATGGAGGATTGTGACATCCCAGCCACCCCAGCCACCACTCCACTTGTTCTTTGAAAAGAGCCAGTGGCAAGGAAATGGAATGTTGCCAGGACCTTAACCAGTGGCTGCACTGCATGTGAGCGGTGTGTTGGGCTGGTGATGTCATCCTGCAGGGTTGTGGTTAATCTGAAGATGCGAGACACCTCAGAATCACTCATGCCAAAGAGGTCTATGCGTGTGCGGTATATTCTCTCCCGTGCCCTCCTCCGTGCCCTCCTCTGTGCCCTCCTCCTTCTGCGCTCATCTAAAGTCAGTGGTATAGCTATGAGCAAGGATGCCCCTGGCATGTTGGCATAAAGATTGTTGTCTTGCAAGTGTGGCTGCTCAGCTCGTCCCTAACGGTGTTGCTTTAGCTGACATGTAGACGGATTGTCTAATTTTAAGCAAGCTTTTATATTGCCTGATTTTAGACAGGACGTGCAGCTGATGAGCACAGCGCGTAGCCTGCGCTGCACAAACTTACTTTTGTGGATCGCCGTAACTCCCTCATTTGCATATTTGCCTAGCAAATCAATGGTGTGTCTAGCGCATTTTTTGCACGCACGATGCGCCGGTCTAACGAAATTACGCCGTTCGTAAAAAAATAGATTTCTGGCGCATATCGTTTTGTGGATACGGCGCATAGATACGAATGCGCAGATTTCCAATTGCGCTGGCGCAGCTCCTGATACTCCAGCGTAAGTGCTTTGTGAATCTGGCCCATAGAGCCTACAAAATAGGGGACATAATTATGATTTATTTTATTTTTATTTTTTTACTAGTAATGGCAGCGATCTGCGATTTTTATTGGGACTGTGACATTATGGCGGACACATAAGACACTTTTGAAACACTTTTGGGACCATTCACATTTATACAGCGAACAGTGCTATAAATATGCACTGATTACTGTATACATGTGAATGGCAGGGAAGGGGTTAACACTAGGGGCGAGGAAGGGGTTAAATGTGTTTCCTGGGAGTGATTCTTACTGTGGGGGGAGAGGACTGACTGGGGGAGGTGACCAATCTGTGTCCCTATGTACACGGGACACACTATCAGTCTCCTCTCCTTGACAGGACAGATCCATGGTCCTGATCAGTTAATCACGGGTGCCGCCAGGCATGTGCATCCTGTTCCCAGTAACGCGGCGCGTGCGCCCCCTAGTTGCTCTAAAAGACGAGGACGTCATATGACGTCCTGTCAGAACAATGGAGCTATTGTGCCGGTAGTTAAGTGGTTAATGTCATATGATAGTGGCACTAATATGCAGCACTGATAATGCATAGACTGTGTCAGTAGAGCAGTGAGCCAGAACTAAATTTACCTGATCCTAGCACCTATCTAGGTAGGTGCTCCACTAAATAAAAAAAGATGGGGATAAACAAGGGAACTTGTGCACCAGATTTGCCCAGATGTACACCAATACAAGGCCCCAGATAGAGTCCCTAAATTGGAGTAGATCACCAGGAGACTCTGCTCAAATAAGTACTTTACAGCAGCAAGAAAGCCTTGATGTTTCCTAAAATAACTAGTCACCATAGCACAAAATGCATCAACATTTTATTTCTGCTGTTAAATTCTTGTTCCTATAAAGTTTCTTAATGCTCTGGTCCAGTTTACGGACTCTATGGGGGTTATTTACGAAAGGCAAATCAACTTTGCAGTACAAGTGCACTTTCAAGTGCAGGCGCTGTAGATCTGGGGGGGACATCCAAGGAAAATAAATAGAGCATTTTAGCTTGCACATGATTGGATAATAAAATTAGCAGAGTTTCCCCTCATTTCAGAGCTTCCCCTCCGATCTACAGTGGCTGCACTTCCAAGTGGATTTGCCTTTTGTAAATAACCCCCTATGTGCTTATAAAAAAAGACAGGGACAAAAAAGATGTGGTCCTGAAGAGTTGTTGCAACCTAAGGCTTTAACAACCCTTTGACCCCTTTCACACTGAAGCGTTTTTACAGCGTTTTAGTGTTAAAAATAGCGCTCTTAAAACGCTCATAAAACACTCTCCATTAGGGTTGTCCAGATACCGATACTAGTATCGGTATCGGGACCGATACCAAGTATTTGCAGGAGTACTTGTACTCGCACAAATGCTGCCGATGCCTGAATAGAATACTTTTTTTGTATTTATTAAAGCGGATGGTTCACAAATAAAAAAATATTAAAAGCCAGCAGCAACAAATACTGCAGCTGCTGACTTTTAATATTAGGACACTTACCTGTCCTGGAGTCCAGCGCCGTCCGCAGCAGAGGATGAGCGATCGCTCATCACCCTGCTGCTCCCCCCTCCATCCACGGTGAGGGAACCAGGAAGTGAAGCGCTGCGGCTTCACTGCCCGGTTCCCTACGGCGCATGCGCGAGCTGCGCTGCGCCCGCGATTGGCTCCAGCTGTGTGCTGGGAGCCGAGTGTTCCCAGCACACAACGGGCGGGAGACGGGATGTGATGCAATGCCCGTCTTTTGCCCGTGAATGCTGGGCCGGAAGTGGGTGCAGATACATGTCTATCTGCACCCCCCTCCCCCTGAAAGGTGTCAATTGTGACACCGGAGGGGGGGAGTGTTCGGATCAGCGGATCTTCACTTTAGGGTGGAGATCCGCTTTAACATGTTTTGAGAAAATTCTTTGAGTTTTTTCACAATTCCGTGACAAGCAAATAAAACATTTTTATTCATTTTTACTCATTTTTATTCTTTTACAATGTCTTGAGTTAGAGTTATTCATAATTCTAAAGAAAATATCCTTAGTCTGTATTGTGGTTTGAAAACTGTCACATGACATTTAAAAAAAGTATCGGTATTCGGTATCGGCGAGTACATGAAAAAAAGTATCGGTACTTGTACCCGGTCCTAAAAAAGTGGTATCGGGACAACCCTACTCTCCATGCATCTCAATGGACCTTTTCACACTGAGTTATGCAAGCAGCATCTTTGCATCAGCTTTTGAGCGCTGAAAAAAAACTCTCCATTGAAATGAATTGAAAGTGCTGTAAAAACGCCTTACCCTTTCACACTGAGGCGTTGAACTGGCGGGGCGTTGAGAAAAGTCCTGCAAGCAGCATCTTTGGTGCAGCTTTTGAGTGCTAAAAATAACGCTCCAAAAACGCCCCTCTCAATTGAAATGAAAAAAGCGCCTTACCATTTCACACCGAGGCACTGCAAAAACGCCCTAAAACTTTAGGGTCTTATCGGTGCTTTACCAACACATTGGGGTTGCAGATAAGGCTTTGCTCGAATAACACTGTAATAACGCTGTAATAACGCTGTAAGACCGTTTTGATCGGATTTGTCTGCTTGTCTGCTATTTTGGTTTGATTGTGTACACACGATCAAACCAAAATCCCTGCCGGCAGACAGCGAGGTGACGTGGCGGTGACTTGACGCCGCCACGTCACCGAACCAGGAAGTAAAATACTTCCATGCATGCGTCGAATCCATTCGACGCATGTGCGGACAGATATGTCCGCTGGTTAGTGTACTAACCAGCGGACATATCGGACAGACGGGTTCCCAGCAGACAGATTTTAAAGCATGCTTTAAAATTTGTCTGCTGGAAAAAACCTGTCTGCTCGCCCGTACACACGATAGGATTTGTCTGCTGAAACCGTCCGTCGGACCGTTTCCAGCAGATAAATTCGATCGTGTGTAAGCGGCCTAATAACGCTTGAATAACGCTCAAATAACGCTCAAAAACACCCCAGTGTGAAAAGGGCCTTATCTGTTTAAGAACACAAACAGGGTTATTTACGAAAGGCAAATCCACTTTGCCTTTCGTAAATAACCCCTTTTGTGTTCTTAAACAGTTAAGGCCCTTTTCACACTGGGATGTTTTTTTAAGTGCACTAAAAGTGCAAAGTGCACTTAAAATTGCACTGAAAGTGCACTTGGAAGTGCAGTCGCTGTAAATCTGAGGAGTAGATCTGAAATGAGGGGAAGCTCTGCTGATTTTATTATCCAATCATGTGAAAGCTAAAATGCTGCTTTTTATTTTCCTTGCATGTCCCCCTCGGATCTACAGCGACTGCACTCATGGCCGCAGCATATGTACAGCTCTGAGAAGCTGCATGTTCTAAGGTTCTTTAGATGGGCGCTCGGTGAGCAGTAAAACTGCGGCTCAACCACCTGGATTTATGTGTCCCCTGGCCGTCCGTGTGACTGAAGCCTAAAGCAGCCACCACAAACCATGGCAGAGTTAAGTTGGCCATAAATTGATCACTTTTTTTTGATCAACCAGTGAATTGTTAAAGCGGATGGTTCAGCTAAAAAAAAATATTAAAAGCCAGCAGCAACAAATACTGCAGCTGCTGACTTTTAATATTAGGACACTTACCTGTCCTGGAGTCCAGCGCCGTCCGCAGCAGAGGATGAGCGATCGCTCGTCACCCTGCTGCTCCCCGCTCCATCCACGGTGAGGGAACCAGGAAGTGAAGCGCTGCGGCTTCACTGCCCGGTTCCCTACGGCGCATGCGCGAGTCGCCCTGCGCCCGCGAATTGGCTCCAGCTGTGTGCTGGGAGCCGAGTGTTCCCAGCACACAACGGGCGGGAGACGGGATGTGATGTAATGCCCGTCTTTTGCCCGTGAATGCTGGGCCGGAAGTGGGTGCAGATACGTGTCTATCTGCACCCCCCTCCCCCTGAAAGGTGTCAATTGTGACACCGGAGGGGGGGAGTGTTCGGATCAGCGGATCTTCACTTTAGGGTGGAGATCCGCTTTAAAAAAAAAAAAAAAGATTCTCCCATTAAGTGAGGTGAATAGAGCAATGCTCTCCACTGTGCTATTTTACTCTGAGAATCCTTCGCTAGTTGGCTACATGTGCTGATCAAAGAGACATTTCCCAACATTTCCATTCATTAGATTGCCTTCTCTCGAACAAGAACAGCCATAGATGTTAGGGGTGTTGAAAATGATCGCCGCATCGATGCATCGAGATTATTCCTTTCCCGATTCTGCATCGATGCGGGGATGCAGCATAATCGATTATTAATGACGTCATTTTGGCCCCTCCCCCTCGCCCGGACAGCAGTGTCTTTTCCGGTCATGACACTGTAGAGATCGGCTGGCTGCGTCTGGCGCCGTTCCCCCTTTTTTTTTGCACTGATGTTGACCTGTTTACTAAGTTGCTGCCAAAAGACTAAAGGGTATTATTTTTTCCTTAAAAATAAAAAATATCATATTTACCTGCTGACTGTCTCCTGTATTATGTCTGCAGTCTCTTGACCGTCTCCTGTACTATGTCTGCAGTCTCTTGACCGTCTCCTGTACTATGTCTGCAGTCTCTTGACTGTCTCCTGTACTATGTCTGCAGTCTCTTGACTGTCTCCTGTACTATGTCTGTAGTCTCTTGACCGTCTCCTGTACTATGTCTGCAGCCTCTGACCGTCTCTTGTACTATGTCTGCAGCCTCTGACCGTCTCTTGTAGCATGTCTGCAGCCTCTGACTGTCTCTTGTAGCATGTCTGCAGCCTCTGACCGTCTCTTGTAGCATGTCTGCAGCCTCTGACCGTCTCTTGTAGCATGTCTGCAGCCTCTGACCGTCTCTTGTAGCATGTCTGCAGCCTCTGACCGTCTCTTGTAGCATGTCTGCAGCCTCTGACCGTCTCTTGTAGCATGTCTGCAGCCTCTGACCGTCTCTTGTAGCATGTCTGCAGCCTCTGACCGTCTCTTGTAGCATGTCTGCAGCCTCTGACCGTCTCTTGTAGCATGTCTGCAGCCTCTGACCGTCTCCTGTAGCATGTCTGCCGCCTCTGACCGTCTCCTGTAGCATGTCTGCCGCCTCTGACCGTCTCCTGTAGCATGTCTGCCGCCTCTGACCGTCTCCTGTAGCATGTCTGCCGCCTCTGACCGTCTCCTGTAGCATGTCTGCCGCCTCTGACCGTCTCCTGTAGCATGTCTGCCGCCTCTGACCGTCTCCTGTAGCATGTCTGCCGCCTCTGACCGTCTCCTGTAGCATGTCTGCCGCCTCTGACCGTCTCCTGTAGCATGTCTGCCGCCTCTGACCGTCTCCTGTAGCATGTCTGCCGCCTCTGACCGTCTCCTGTAGCATGTCTGCCGCCTCTGACCGTCTCCTGTAGCATGTCTGCAGCCTCTGACCGTCTCCTGTAGCATGTCTGCAGCCTCTGACCGTCTCCTGTAGCATGTCTGCAGCCTCTGACCGTCTCCTGTAGCATGTCTGCAGTCTCTGACCGTCTCTTGTAGCATGTCTGCAGCCTCTGACCGTCTCTTGTAGCATGTCTGCAGCCTCTGACCGTCTCTTGTAGCATGTCTGCAGCCTCTGACCGTCTCTTGTAGCATGTCTGCAGCCTCTGACCGTCTCTTGTAGCATGTCTGCAGCCTCTGACCGTCTCTTGTAGCATGTCTGCAGCCTCTGACCGTCTCTTGTAGCATGTCTGCAGCCTCTGACCGTCTCTTGTAGCATGTCTGCAGCCTCTGACCGTCTCTTGTAGCATGTCTGCAGCCTCTGACCGTCTCTTGTAGCATGTCTGCAGCCTCTGACCGTCTCCTGTAGCATGTCTGCCGCCTCTGACCGTCTCCTGTAGCATGTCTGCCGCCTCTGACCGTCTCCTGTAGCATGTCTGCCGCCTCTGACCGTCTCCTGTAGCATGTCTGCCGCCTCTGACCGTCTCCTGTAGCATGTCTGCCGCCTCTGACCGTCTCCTGTAGCATGTCTGCCGCCTCTGACCGTCTCCTGTAGCATGTCTGCCGCCTCTGACCGTCTCCTGTAGCATGTCTGCCGCCTCTGACCGTCTCCTGTAGCATGTCTGCCGCCTCTGACCGTCTCCTGTAGCATGTCTGCAGCCTCTGACCGTCTCCTGTAGCATGTCTGCAGCCTCTGACCGTCTCTTGTAGCATTTCCGCAGCCTCTGACCGTCTCCTGTAGCATGTCTGCAGCCTCTGACCGTCTCTTGTAGCATTTCCGCAGTCTCTGACCGTCTCCTGTAGCATGTCCGCTGTGTTTAAACTTTGCTACATGCAGGAAGTGTTAGTGTGTGTGTGTATGTATGTGTTTTTTTTTATTTATTTTTTTAAGAACAGATAGAAAAAAAAAATAGAGGAGTACTTAATTTTTTTTTTGATGAAAGCAATGCGCACTTGCGCTGCAATCGTGATGCATCGTGATGCATCGCGGAATCGAATCGAATCGAATCGTGGACTTGATAATCGTAATCGCATCGAATCGTGAGACCGGTGAAGATGCGCAGCCCTAATAGATGTATCGAAATTTTGTTCGGTCTCTACTGAACCAGCTGATTTTTGATTCATCTTGTTAAAGATCAATCAATATTTTGGGCCAGATTCCCGTAGAATCCCCGCTGGCGTAGCGTAAGCCATTTACACTACGCCACCGCAATTTAACAGAGCAAGTGCCGTATTCCCAAAGCACTTGCTCCGTAAATTGCGGCGGCGTAGTGTAAATGGCTCTACGTATCCCCGCGTAATTCAAAGGGGGCGGCTTGTATTTAAATTAAGCGCGCCCCCGTGTCGATCGAACTGCGCATGCGCCGGCCTCAAAAATAGCCCAGTGCGCATGCTCCAGCTCACGTTGGAAAAAGTGAATGAAACCTGTCGGTTCTTCACTGTATCTATGCGTAAGTGATTCTAGGAATCACACGCATAGATACCCAGTAAAAAAAAGAGAGATAAGACGGTGTTTCCTACGAAACGAATCTGGCCCTTTGTGTTCAGGTTAATGCACTGTATGGCTCTCTGGTTCTCTCCCTCTTCACAAAGTTGTGTCACATACAAAAAGGGAATGTGTATTTAATATCTACAGATGGTAGATGCCCTATACATAGGGAGATTAGTGAAAGCTTATAGGAAATCTCTACACAATTTCCCCTGGACTTTCCTTTGTAATAGGGTTAGCAGCACAAGCCACATTCCTCTGTGCTTAGGAAAATTGGCATTTTGCCTAGAGCTTACTATGCAGAACTGAGAAACCCATAGATATAGAATGATTTTTATCCAATCCAGATTTGGCCAGGTCACGTGACAATGTCATGTATTTAGGTGTTCTCCTGAACCAATTATCTAATGTCTAGTGATTAGAAAAACCACCCCAATCAATATTGATCCCACATTCAGGGCACATTCAGGGCTGGACTGGGACAAAAATTTGGCCCTGGACTTCATCCAGACTGGCCCGCTTTATTTTTGCAAACACACACAAAAACAGTATATAAACTATACGGAATTGCGCAAAAAAACATAAGTAAAAACATTCCACTGTACGTATGAACAGCTTTTTTTATTCTTTATTTAGGGAAAAATATGCATTCCAACATTACACACACTTTTAGAATGACATGTGTAAGACCATGACCAGCAGTGGCAGTACATTCATTCATCATCAGTGACCATGACCAGCAGTGGCAGTACATTCATTCATCATTTGTGACCATGACCAGCAGTGGCAGTACATTCATCATCAGCGAACATGACCAGCAGTGACAGTACATTCATTCATCAGTGACCAAGACCAGCAGTGGCAGTACATTCATTCATTATCAGTGACCATAACCAGCAGTGGTAGTACATTAATACATCAGTGACCATAACCAGTAAATTCATTCATCTGTGAGAGTGACCAGTAAATTCATTCATCGGTTACCATGATCAGTAAATGCATTCATCAGTTACCATGACCAGTAAATTCATTCATCTTTGACGGTGACCAGTAAATTCATTTACCTGTTACTGTGACCAGTAAATGCATTCATCAGTTACCATGACCAGTAAATTCATTCATCTTTGACGGTGACGAGTAAATTCATTTACCTGTTACTGTGACCAGTAAATTCATTCATCAGTTACCATGACCAGTGGCAGTACATTAATACATCAGTGACAGTGACCAGTGGCAGTACATTTAACCCCCCCCCCCCCCGCCATGCTGCATATTACAGAAATCACAGACAGACAGTTCATTATTAATCTGCAGACTTCAGTCAGATGGAGTCATCCCGTATGGCATCAGCTTAGCTGAAAAAAAACAAAAGTTCGGTACGAACTCGGGTTCGCTCAACCTTACCCATCAGCTTTTGGAAGGTGGCATAGAGTCAAATTCCAAGAACCCTACCGGGGTAATGAAAGTGGTCTTCTCTCGATCCTCAGGGTGCATGGGGATTTGGTAGTACCCGCTCTTTAAATCCAGCACGCTAAACCATTTTGCTCCTGGCAGGCTCTGCAAGGCGTCATCTATTATTTGGGTAGTATATTGGTCAGGAATAGTCCTTCGGATTAGCTTTCTATAGTCGATACACAACCTCAGTGACCCATTCTTCTACCGTACCACCACTACAGGTAAAGCGTATGGACTCCGGGAGTCGGGACTCTTGAATGATACCTGTTCTCTTTAGTTCTGCCAGCTGTTCACGCAGGTATTCCAAGTCCTCTAAAGGAATCTGTCTGACTCTGTCTCTGAACGGCTTATCTTCTTGAAGATGGTTCCGGTGTTGGGTGTTTTTTGCACATCCCACATCAAACTCACTCTTGGAGAATGCAGCTGTCAGGGATCAGCATCTAAGACCACCAGACACGTAGCTACACAGAGGAACTGAGACCAAACAAAGGATATATATATTAAGTGATATTTATTTACAGTGAAACACCAAACACAGCACACAGTAAACATGAACATAAACAAACCACAAAAGACTAATAACAAAAGAAACGAACTAAATACAAAAACGATCTAAAGGACAATGATACAGGGAAATGCACGGAAGTGGGATCTCAACAGGGTACTAGAATAGAAGCAAGGCAGGGGGAGGCAGGAACAAGGCAGGGAGGTACACACTGGTTCAGGCACAGGCAGCAAGGAAGGGACCAGAATCGAGACGCACTGGGGCAAGGGAGGAGCAGCCTTAAATATCCACCTGGCAGCTGGAGCCAGGTGTGGCTGATCAGATCCTGCTGGCTTCTGGGAGACACCTGCTGGTGGACACTGGAACTGCAGCAAACAGCCCAGAGAAGGATAGTGCCACCAGCAGGTGAACTTAATCCTAACAACAGCCTTCCATCCAGTGTTAATTTTGGCAGCAAATTTCGATTTCATTTTAGTCTTAGTCCTTGGACTAAAATGGCATTTTAGTCCCATTTTTGTCTTCTGCAATTGTTTTAGTTTTAGTTGTATTTAGTCGACTAAATCTCCAGGACATTTTAGTCAACTAAAATCATTTTTAAGTCGACTAAAACTCATTTTAGTCATCTAAAATCAAATGGGTGTAGGTAAATTGTAATGCATTATTTAAACTTTTCTCTGCAACTTCCAAACTCATTATATACTGCTGGAGTGAAAAATCTAGTATGTTATTATTTATGTTATTGAGGTATGAAGGTCAGATTTCAATTAAGTTTTGGTCTTAGTCTTTTGATTAAAATGCATCTTATCAGGTTAGGCTGTTACGTTGCAAACACCAATTGAGATCTTCCAGTCTTTTCTCTGCAATTCCTTCGTTAAAACCACTTCAGGAAATATCTCCACCGCCATGTCTTCTTTCTGGCTGTCCGCTTCAAGTACGATGAAAGGGCCTGGTTGCTTCCAACTCAGCTTGACCGAAGCTCGCAGACAAACTACCTCACTGGGCTGTGACACTTTCTAAAACTGGTCTAGGCACCATATCTTCCCCACGCCTTTAGCTGGGGCCTTCTGCAATTGCACCAACTGCTGGTAGGCTTGCCTAAACATGGGGTGTACACTCACAGTCAAAGTGCCATGTTCCAGGACAAGGGGTATCAACAGCCTTCAGATGAGATCAGTATTAGTCCCTATAATCAGGGAACTCTTGCTGGCTCCTGGTGAGCATGGACAGACCACTGCCAGAGTGTCAAAGGTCTCTGCTTTCCCAGACACAGATGGATCAACAGTTAGCTTAACTGGTAGATAACCTGTATAAGTAAGAGGTTGTTAGTAATATAGATAGAGATTGATAATTGCACTGTAACTCCCAGATATTTAAACAAGGAAGTAACTTGTAGCGGGCAGTCCAAAGGGAAATCAAATGGGAGTGCGGGATCCACAGAGAACACACTAGACTTAGTCCAATTTACCTTAAATATAGAAAAAATTGCAAAGCTAGTTATTAGTTGAAGCATGACATGGGGGTTGGAAAGGTAAAGCAACATATCGTCCGCATACACCGATACTTGCTCTTCTAATGAACCAATCCACATTCCTTGCAAATCTAGAGAAGATCTTAGAAGTCGGGCCAGGGGTTCTATAGCAAGTGCAAATAATAATGGGGAAAGTGGGCAACCTTATCTGGTGTCCCGATGGATAGTGAAGGGCTTAGAAACTATACCATAATACTAATGGAGGCTAGGGTTGTTCATCCAGTATATGGATCTAAGTAAGCAGATTAGTTCCAAATTTCTCCAAAATATAGAAGAGATAAGGCCATTCAATCGATTAAAAGGCTTTATGTGTATCAAGAGTTACAACAGCCCTGGTTCATAATGTGATAGCGTTATTTATCCATCAACTAAGGCCCCTTTCACATGGACGTGTCCGTGTACGGGCACCGCTTTGCTCAGCAGGGATTGCTCCGTTGATCCCCACTGAGCAGGCAGATGACAGGTCTGTCTCTGCACACTGTGCAGGGACTGGCTTGTCAATGCGCCGCTCTCCTCTATGGGGGAATCGGATGAAGATGGACCGCAGAGACCGTTTTCATCCGATCTGCCAGAAGGATGGAAAATAGGGTTTTTATCCTTCAGACTTTAGTGGATTGGAGCGGGTCGGATGTCAGCGGACATGTCACCGCTGACATACGTCGCTCCATAGACCAGTATGGAGCGACCGGAACGGTCCGCCTGTGTGAAAGGCCCCTGTTGAAGGCTTCTGTGGCCAAAACGCGTTGGGTTTTGCCATTGAGCACCCCATATTGCTTTTCATGTGATCACTTTTATTATATGTCATACCTCTGTTTATGAATTTTAAATAAAACCTTTTTTGGTTTAATTGACCTGCGCAATTGGAGCCCTGTTTTTCTATTTTTACATCATTTATCATATGGGCCTATTGGAGCTTCAGCTACGTCTGTCCCTGTATTCAACCATTGGTGGCTTAGGAGTACATCTGGGTTTCTGCGGCGTTGCCGCGGCACATCATCCAAACACCTGTTGGTTCCTGCTGTCCACATCTCTTGGAGTTCCAGTTACAACAACGGTTCCATTCCGGTTGCAGTGGTCCCGGTTCCAATAGACCACAACGCCCTACTGACTCTCTGCTGTATAGTATTAGAGTCCACCATTTCTGGTAAGAGTGTTTATACTTACCTTATATTGCTGATGTGATTGTGATCTCTATAGACAACCTGAATATCTGTTCACACCAGTCATCGGAGAGCTGTCTATTTGAACTTGGATGTTATAGACTTTTCACATTTATTATTACATTGAGCACTGCTTTGGTTACAAGACTACCTTTACTTGTAGCTCACTTATATGTACACCCACTTCTAATGGTGTTGCTCTATAGGGCATCATTCTTTGAACTCCCCTAGGTACCAATGCTTCATCTATTATATTTCACGACTAGATGGCAGTATTCATTTATTTACATTATTAACCTATTGAGGATGCGATACAGGATTCCACCACTAGATGTCACTGCATACATTTACCTCTTATGGTTCAGATGATATTGTTTTATATTGATTGTTTTAAATTATTTTGTAGGTTGGGGTGGCATATATATTGTAATAGAATGTATAAATAACAGACTCCATTTTAGTAGAAATTTACTTTTCAATATGTGTTTGCATAGAAACACACTCTGCTGCAAGTCATTGCGGTGAAAGGGTTAAAGCCGATTCATGGAGCAGCCTGTTGTGTAAGCAAAATCATCAACTAGTTCTTGTTAAACAAAATTCAGTTTTATTCATGATAAGAAAATACTTTGGTATAACTTTTAGAATTGTATGCATTAAAACACAGCTCCTCCCTTCTTTCTTTTGCATATAAGCCACTTTGGTATTCAGTAAAGGTTAGAGATCTTATAAACACACTCAAATCTGTTTCCGTGTCTCATTTGATTTCTCACGGATCTGGGGGTCACTGAAAGTTATCCTGCATTACCTGAAGTACACCTGGGTGGAAGTATTACCTGCTTCAGATGATGGCATGAAATAATCACCTTTGATAAGAAGGATCTTTTTGTCTTTTAGACAGACTGTTTTCTCTTGCCTTAGCTCTGATTTAAATTTTTATCTCAAACTAAATTTATGTAGAAGATGCATACGAACCACGCCTTGGTGTATAGGGGATTTTCTGGGAAAATCCGCCTTTAAAAAGTACCTCCGAGAAGGTCCTAATTAATAATGCAGTCCTTTTGGGAAGGAGCTGAAATGGTTAATGAAAATTATACTTCGGTGACCCAACCTACTTTCGCTTTTCTTTCTGTCACATAGAAGTAATGAGATCATTTGTTGTGTAGATACACTGACTGTAAGGTAGGACAGTCAAAGTGGTCTACAGTATTTTGCATTATGGGTCCAAATCCTTTATCCTTATAGGATAAACGCCTCAGTGTATGAAGTGTGTGCAGATTATACTAATCTATACTACACTGGTAACTAGGGATGAGCCGAACACCACTCTGTTCGATTCGCATCAGAACCTTTGAACGGACCGAAAGTTTTGCGAACTTTAGAACCCCGTTAAAGTCTATGGGACTCGAACGTTAAAAATCAAAAGTGCTCATTTTAATGGCTAATATGCAAGTTATTGTCCTAAAAAGGGTTTGGGGACCCGGGTCCTGCCCCAGGGGACATGTATCAATGCAAAAAAAAGTTTAAAAACTGAAGTTTTTTTTGGGAGCAGTGATTTTAATGATGCTTAAAGTGAAACAAAAAATAAATATTCCTTTAAATATCGTACCTGATGGGTGTCTATAATATGCCTGTGAAGTGGCACGTGTTTCCCATGTTCAGAACTGTTCCTGTACAAAATGACATTTCTAAAGGAAAAAAAGTCATTTAAAACTGCTTGCGGCTTTAATGTAATGTGTGGTCCTGGCCCTATATACACTGAACAGTATACAGGCGGAGCAAACAAGACAGGGACTGTAGGTTTGTTGTTACGTGAAATCGGTTTGTAATTTTGAACTGGTACATTTTTAAAGTGTAGCTCCAGCTAAAAAAATCTATTTAGAAGCTTTTTGGAAAACATAGAGAAGAGTTATCACCACTGTAACATTTGTTTTACTGTCTGTGCACCTATTCAGAAAATTTCACCTCACTTTTTGTCCCAATGACAAATGTTTTTTGAAAATTTGGGGTTTTTAGTGAAACAAGGATTAGTGATAAAGCATCAGTGGAGAGGAGAGACCTTTTTCCCATATTAACTCTTACAGGTGAGAATTTCCCTTCCTAGGGGTAGATTTATTTTCGCTTCCTGTTGTCCTCTTCCGTTTTGCAAGTAGGAGTCTCGCAAATGTATGTGTGACATAGTATGTGTAATTTTCCCTTTCGCAAGTAGGAGTCTTTTGTAAGTTTGATGTTTTGCCGTATATACTCTGCAGAAATTTGGGCCCTAGGTGTTGGTGTTGCCACAACACTGTAAGCCCTCACAGTTACTCTTGGTTGGCGCTGTAACGCCCTGCTGTGAACTATTATATCAAGAATTGTAATTACATGCCATTTTTGAACAGTGGTAGAAAAATGGGCCCAGCTGTGAAATATTAGATCAAGAATTGTAATTACATGCCCCTGTTGAACAGGGGGTAGAAAGATTGGGCCTTGGTGGTGGTGGTGCTGTTGCCACAACACTGTAAGCCCTCACAGTTACTCTTGGTGGGTGCAGGAATGGGCCCTGCTGTGAAATATTAGATCAAGAATTGTAATTACTTGCCCCTGTTGAACAGGGGCAGAAAAATTGGACCTTAGGCACTGGTGCCACAACACTGCAACCCCTCACAGATACTTTAGTTGGAGCGCAGGAATGAGCCCTGCTGCAAAGTATTGCATCAAAAATTGTAATTGCATGCCCCTGTTGAACAGGGGCTGAAGTATTGGGCCTCAGGCACTGGTGCTGGTGCCACAACACTACAACCCTTTACAGATACTCTAGTTGGAGCGCAGGAATGAGCCCAGCTGCTAAGTATTGCATCACAAAATTTAATTACACATCTCTGTTAAACAGGGGCTGAAATATTGGGCCTTTGCCACTGGTGGTGGTGCCCAGAACCAAAATGTTCTCACATGCTATTGGCATGATCATTGAGGAGGAAGAGGATAGTCACTCATCATAACAGGATAGTCACTCAGAATCAGCATATACAGTCTTGGAGGGATCTGACATTTAAAAAAAAAAAATATTCGGTTACATCAGCATCAGGTGCTTGGTAGCTGGTGGTGATCCAAGACTGATTCATTTTTATGAAGGTCAGTCGATTGAGTCAGTGGACAGGCGCACCCTGTGATTGGTTACAAAGCCTCCAGCAGCACTGAATGTGCGTTCCGAAAGAACGCTGGATGCAGGACATGCCAGTAGCTCAATTGCATACTGTGCAAGCTCTGTCCAGTGATCCAACTTTAAGACCTAGTAACCCAGAAGATTTTCGGTGGGAAAGGTGTCAAGTCTGATCTTGCCCCTAGGTGTTCCTGCCCCATGTAAAACAGACGCTGTCAATGGTTGCTGGAACCGATCATACCTTGGGGCTGTGGACTAAAAAATTGTCAGACGGCCACCTTCTCCACCACTCCTTCTTTGGCTGACCAAAGCCTCAGCAACACGTTGTCCTGGACCAGGATGTTGTAACCTCCCAGTCTCTGGGAACGCATGGCTCAGACCTTTCTGCAAGGCCTCCCGAAGATTTTTTATCCTCTGCTCCCTCTGCAACGGCAAGATAAGGTCTGCAACCTTACCCTTGTAACGTGGATCAAGGAGGGTTGCCAGCGAGTAAGAGGCCCAGAAACAGAGAAGGAATAGGAAAGAGAAGGGAGGGTCCCCCAGGCTGGGGATTGGATCAAATAAAATTTAGAGACCTTGACTAGTCGGTGTAAATTATGGAGTGTATAAGACCACCACGGGGCCCATATCTTAAGGAATTTTGCATGGGAGTCGTGAAGGATGCTGGACATTTTTTCATGGCTCATAAGGGTCGTCAAGGTATTCTTGGTCCTATGCAAATGGGACTGAAGGTTTTTTCCAAGCCCTCGCTATAGTTTGTTCGGCAGCGATGAATAATATGTGGCTAGTTTCTGCTGATGAGAGAAAAGGCCTGGGATCGGGCAATGAAGTAATACAAATTTGGGGTTCTTACGGAAGGGAACATGAAATAGGGAGGATAGTAGGTCAAAGAACCTTGACCAAAATCTTTGTGTTTTTCTTTGGGACTATTTTTTATTTGGCCCAAAGGCTGTCATGCCTCTCCCACTTGCTTTTAAGGACTAACACGCTCTTTCCCCTCTAAATAAATGAAGCTTGACCCCATCCAAATGATGGCGCCAGCTTCAAAAAACGAACTGTGCATGGGTCGTCTCTTGGACGCATCCCAGTGCACATGCTCACAGTTACGTCAAAATAGCTGCCTAAGATACGTCGAACACAGCCTACGACGTGAACGTAACCTACGCACAGCCCTATTCACGTAGTACTACATAAACGGCGTACGCAACATAAAATTTGACGGCGTCGTTCCCTGGCCCATACCTTTGCATTACCTCCGCCTGCTATATGAGGGGTAACTTTACACCGGACGTAAGCCTTACGCAAATCACGTATATGAAGCGGCCGGGTGCATCTACGTTCGTGAATCGGCGTATCTTACTCATTTGCTTATTTAAAATGGGAACGCCGAATGTGTCCAAAGTAACTATGCGCCCACGATACGGTGGTGTAGGCAAGTTATGTCGGGCGGCTGAAGCCTTGCTTTTCGACGTATCTAGCTTTGTGAATCGGCGCAGAGATGCGATGGCGCACATTTGTACTTACGACGGCGTATCTTTTGATACACCAACGTAAATCCATCGTGAATCTGGGCCTTATGTGTTTATTGTTACTTATTTTTACATGCTTAGGATAATGATACATTTATGGGAAAGTAGTCCAGGTGAATGTCAAGGGCTTCAGGGTTTGTGATTATCACGTTCGTGATAAAAGAGGGGATTGTAATAGGATGTATAGATAACTGACTCCATTTTATTTAAAGAGGGGGTTCACCCTTAAAACCACTTTCTCCCATCCCATCCAGCATACTGGCGTCAGCGCCTGTATGCTGTCTTTTTTTTTTTTTTATCGATGTACTTACCTCTTAATAGATAACTTAATTTTTGTCCTACCGCGGGGTATGGCGCTATATAGCGTCACGCCTTCCGAAAACAGCCGACTAGCACTCGGCTGTTCTCGGCGCTATATGGCGCCTGAGCACAGACCTAGGAGCTGACTGCGCAGGCACCGCATATAGCCGCGTCACGCCCTCCGAAAAAAGCCGAAATAGGACTCGGCTGTATACGGCGCCTGCGCAGTCAGCTCCTGGGTCTGTGCGCAGGCGCCGAGAACAGCCGAGTGCTAGTCGGCTGTTTTCGGAAGGCGTGACGCTATATAGCGGCGCCATACCCCGCGGTAGGACGAAAATTAAATTATCTATTAAGAGGTAAGTACATCGATAAAAAAAAAAAAGACAGCATAGTGGCGCTGACGCCAGTATGCTGGATGGGATGGGAGAAAGTGGTTTTAAGGGTGAACCCCCTCTTTAAGTAGAAATTAACATTTCAATATGTGTTTTGACATAATTAGCTTAACTAACAGTTTGCATAGAAACACACCCTGCTGCAAGTCATTGCGGTTAAAGCTGATTCATGGAGCAGCCTGTTGTCTAAGCAAAATCATCAATTTCAAATTCAGCAGTTTTAATCATGATAAGAAAATACTGAGTTTGTATAACTTTTAGAAACCTAAGCATTAAAACACAGCTTCTCCCTTCTTTCTTTTGCATATAAGCCACTGTGGTATTCAGTAAAGGTTAAATATCTGTTTCCGTGTCTCATTTGATTTCTCATGGATCCCCGGGGGTCAGGTCACTGAAAGTTATCCTGCATTACATGAAGTACACCTGGGTGGAGTTATTACCTGCTTCATATATAAGATATGCTTTATTATATTACAGTCAGACTGATTAGATGCAGAATTTTATGTCCTTTAGATATTTTAAATGACCGCTGCGGTCACCATGACAACATAAATTATATATAATTTGGCAACGTCTACCGGACTCCACACCTTTGATTAAGTCACGTGAGCAGTGATGCAACACATCGGAAGGAGCCGGGTGACGTCACGTCCGGTCGCAGCCGAAGTACCTGATATTTGTGAAGCTGAATAGTTGCATTTAAAATGTAAGTTGATGCTTTTTAATAAAATAATTTTATTGCGATTTTGCACATGGAGATTCATTTCTATTGCTTGTGAGCTTACTACGGAGGAGCATGGAGGGGATGAGATATTAATTATCCATTTGAATCCCCTGTATATACTGAGAAGCTGATGGTTGCTGAGTGTTTCAAGGAGAAGGAACTGGTGGCTCCTAAAGAGTGACACTAGAAGTGCGACTAGACCTGTAGGGGTCTTTCCCTGAGGTGAGAGGCTGGAGCACACTATGGTCACGGATGGTGGAAGTTCCTCACTTTGAAAGATTTTTTTTAACATTACTTATTTGTGCACTTTGGATGGTGACATTACTATAGGAACATTTATTTTTGCACTGAAGTTCTTTGCACGGAGCACTTTAACATTGTACTAAAATTGTTTACGCAGAAGTTTGTATTTTATTGGAATTAGTAAAGTGTATGTAATCTTTGGACCAAGACATCTCAATGCGTCAGATACCATTCAATGGGGAACCCATCCGGTTCTGGAGTTTTAGCAAATAAAGTAGATATCTAATTGATGAATACTAGAATGCAAATACATCTAAACATAGCAACCACTAGCACAAGGGACACTTTTCATTCATTGTAAGTACCATCCCTGTTGCTGATTTAAAAAAATATATTTCAGTAAATGTCAGCTAAAAGGTAGTGACAGTTATCATCCCATTCTCTAGTAAAGCCTTGTGAGAAAAGGCTTTCTGATTGGTTTGTCCAGCAAGGCAGCACTTAAACAAGTAACAAGCAACACTGGTTCTTCTGTTTTGGCACAACAATTACATCACCCTGCATATAAAAGAGGCATTGCAATAGAAAGAAAAGCCATTTGTAATTGAGCGCATAGGAGGCAAGATCTGCCAGAGATTTTTTTCTGAGTAGGCAAGCAAAGCAAGTGCAGATCTACAACACAGCACAGTTGTACAGGTAAAGCCCTTCTGTTATTATTGAGCCCAGCATGTCCAAATCCCTTCTTTCTTAAGATATCTTGTTATAAATTACAAGGTGATTGTTCAAAAAAAATGTGATCTGTATAATGTAAAGAAATACTGTTTGATCCAGTAGGGGGTCTTTTTTGTTATGGCCAGTTTTCTAGTCCCTGTTCCTGCTTTGTTCCTTGTAACTTCTTATTCCTATTCCCCTATCTGGTCCAGTGCCTCAATCTAATCCTTCTATCTATACTATTTTACTATGGCCACTACTTATTAAGTCAGTTCTTTCTCCTTTTCTTTTTATATTGAGAGGCTTGTGCATTGTTGTTTCCTTCCAGGATTATGGCTCCCTTACTTTCCAGGGTAAAGGAGAGTATGTTGTTGTTTGAGCCCCATGCAAATATTAATCTTGGTAGGTGTATCAATCCCCAAAGTGGACCTTTCCCCCATTTCACTAAAAATATCAGCAGCCTATTCAGCAAAAATATGTTTGTTTAACAACTGAATATCAGATGATTTCATATCAGCATTAAAGATAATCTTAGGTGTGTCCAAATACTACAGAAAGCTGTCACTGCCAACTGCTAATCATAAGCAACATAAGCAGTCCCCAGCCTACAGCCACACATATACATACCCCGAGAATGCCTTGGCTGCTTATTACTGGCAGTTCACAGTGACAACTGCCTGGCAGGATACTAGCTATAACTAAGCATTAAAGCTACAATGCGAAACACGTTAGCTTTTGTCCCAATTTTTGCTGTGGCATGTTCATTTTGTGATCGATTTTAATTAAAGGAACATTTTTTGGAGTGCGGCTGTCCAAGCTTCTTTTGTATTTTTGCATTGCCTGACAGGATAGTTTAGGTGGGTTTGAACTAGTACCCAAATACACTTGAGCTTGTCCCTAATGCTGCTATAAAAGCATATTGCAATGAATTTCTAAACAAACATGTTTTGCATTTACTTGCAATTACTGTTTTTCCACTTGCTGGTTGAATGAGGCACTGGTGATGTAGCCCTGGCCTCACAGATGCATTTTTCAAAATTCCTGGCACATGTTCCAGAAGCTAGACCCAGCATTATAGGCAGAGTTACAGGAAGTAAAGGGAGATGGATGCATCTGCTCTTAGTAAAAATGACCAGAATCAAACCAAATTAATAATTGCATAATAATAATACATAATGGAGTTATGCAAAGGATAAAAAGCCTGCAGTTGTTTATAAGTAATTGCTTGTACTAAACATTTCTAAAGAATGGTATACACAGGTATATTTTTTTTTTTCATTCAACACAGTAGGCTGGAAAAAAAAATGAGGAGCTTTTAAAGGGGAGTTCCACCCACAATTTCACTTTTTAAATATAAATACCCCTGTAATACACAAGCTTAATGTATTCTAGTAAAGTTGGTCTGTAAACTAAGGTCCGTTTTGTTAGGTTATTACAGCATTTAGATGGTTTATAATCTAGAAATAGACCGTGGTCATCTTAAGTGTGGGCATCATGAAGCCAGACTGTATGACTTCCTGGATTTCAGCTTTGCATATCTCGCACATGCTCAGTGCTGCACAAGCAATGTAATAGGTTTCAGTCAGATTTGCAAGGACTACTGGGAAACATGATGCCTATCCCAGAAACCTTTGAAAATAGCCTTGTGACTTAATAGCCTAGGCTAATAAGGAGGAGGAAGTAATGAAGGAATACAAAATAAAGGTATTTACAAGCAACAAAATAAATAAAAATTGTCCTTTCTGAACACTATGAGATTAGGGCATGCAGCACAGACAAACATAAAAAAAATGGGTGGAACTCCACTTTGAGGAGCTCGCTGTACTAACTATGAGGCGGCGTACACACGAGGGGATATGTCCGCTGAAAACGGTCCGATGGACCGTTTCAGCAGACATCTCCGCTCGTGTGTATGGGCTAGCGGACAGATTTCTCCACCCGACAGATTTCAAAGCAAGCTTTGAAATCTATCCGGTGGGAATCTGTCCGCCCGACATGTCTGCTGGTTAGTACACTTACCAGCAGACATGTCGGCCCCCACCGCCGCCGCGCCGCTGCCGAATGGATTCGGCGCATGCGCGGAAGTGTTTTACTTCCTGGTGCGGTGACGTGGCATTGACGCGGCGGAGTCAACGTCACCGCCGCGTCACCGCCATGTCACCGCGCCGTCTGGCGGCGGGGAATTTGATCCGATGGTGTGTACGCGCCATCGGATCAAACTCCCGATCGGACATATCCGATGGAAATGGTCCGCGGACCGTTTTCATCGGATATGTCCGATCGTGTGTACGCCGCCTGAGTTATTAGTACAGCAATCTCCCCACTGAGCTATTGTGTTCTGACCCCCCCCCCCCCCACCAGAACACACCATTGACTGCGAGTGCTGATCTTATGCTGGCGGCTTCTGGTTAGTCTAGCTTCTGTTGGACAGGCTGCTGTACACACCAACCGCACAGAGGAGGTAAGTATAACATGTTTGTTATTTAGAAAAAAAAAAATTGACTTTACAATCACTTTAAGCTGGCCATATGCCAGCAAAAATCTTGGTTTCAAAAACATTTTAGCGATTTTTAATTTAGAGTCAAATCAACATTTGTTTTTTACCACAGTGATGACACATTTTGAAGGTGGAGATGGATATTTTTTGTCAAAGTAACAACATTTTAACAATGTATGATGTATGTGGTTTTCGTTTAGTAAATTACACTTAGTCCATAATTGAATGCTAAAAAAAAAACCAAGGGACCAGATTCAGGATGGCGAGCGGTTCTTTATTCCGGCGTAACGTTGCTCATTTACGTTACTCCGCCAAAACTTTAGGAGAAAGTACTGTATTCACAAAGCACTTGCTCCTAAAGTTGCGACGGCGTAGCAAAAATGGGCCGGCGGAATTCAAATTGGGCGGGTAGGGGGCGTGTAGTATTTAAAATAGGCGCGATCCTGCGGCGATTGTACTGCGCATGTGCCAGCTGTCAATGTATCCCAGTGTGCATGCTCCAAATTATGACGGTGTTTTCGAAGTGAACGTCAATGACGGCAATCCCCATTCACGGACCAGTTACGCAAACAACGTAAAACTTTTTCAATTTGACGCGGTCACGACGGCCATACTTAACATAGGATGCGCCTGCTTTTTGTTGCTTTATCTTTACGCCGAAAAAACCCTTACGAAAACGTCGTAAAGTGACTGCGTCGGGCTCGCGTACGTTCGTGAATTGCCGTATCTCGCTGATTTACATATTCTCGGCGTAAATCAGCTGGAACGCCCCTAGCGGCCATTTTAAAATTGCAGTTCCGATACGACGGCGAAATACAATCACGCGTATCTTGTTTTCTGAATACAGAAAATAGATACGCCGTCGTAGGTTAGAAGTTACGCGGCTTATCTAGAGATAAGCCGCTTAACTTCTACCTGAATCTGGCCCAAGTTTTTTAAGTGCTTTCGATCAACATATATCAAGTGATCGAATGTACTGAGATTTTTGTGTAAACCACAGGAACCATTTAAAGTTTAACTTTAATGTTTACAAAAATTACAAATCAAGTCCAATTGAACTACCAGTTTAACTCAACTAAATAGAGAAGTTCCCTTGCTCACTGTGTTGAAGCAGTGATCTATCTTCAGAGATTTAACAGATCATGTACAGACCTATACCTTTTTCAGCCACAATGCTCATGCTCCCTGCTGATTGGAAAGGTCCTCCTCTGACTCTGGGGGACAGGACCAAGGACATGCTGTGAGGCCACTGGCTAGTATCAGAGCCAGATACACACAGGTTACATACACCGCAATAATTCTAACACTAGGCCTCCTCTGTAACTCTAAACATATAGGGCCAGATTCACATAGAGTTACGACGGCGTATCTACTCAGAATCTGAGCCGTCGTATCTTTAAGCTTATTCTCAAAATGAGATACGCTTAAATCTTGCTAAGATACGACCGGCGTAAGTCTCCTATGCTGTCGTATCTTAGTTGCATATTTACTTTGGCCGCTAGGTGGCGCTTCCGTCGATTTACGCATCGAATATGTAAATTAGCCAGATACGCCGATTCACAAACGTACGCCCGGCCGTCGCAGTACAGATACGCTGTTTACGTAAGGCGTTTTCAGGCGTAAAGATATTCCAACAAAAAGATGGCGCAGCCAATGTTAAGTATGGACGTCTGGACCGCGTAAAATTTTTCAAATTTTACTTTGTTTGCGTAACTTGTCCGTGAATGGGGCTGGACGTAAATTACGTGCACGTCGTTTTCAATGACTCTTTGCAACGTCATTTGGAGCATGCGCACTGGGATACGTACACGGCCGGCGCATGCGCAATTTAAAAAAAATGTAATTTACGTGGGGTCACACTTATTTTAATTAAAACACGCCCACATCGAACACATTTGAATTCGGCGGGCATACGCCGGCCCATTTACGCTACGCCGCCGTAAATTAGCTTTGTGAATACAGTTCTAGTTACCAGTACTATTGTCGTTTCCCAGGCTTCCAGTCACTATGAGCGCCGGAACACCCCTCTTTTTTCTGTGTTTGTGAATAGAGCACTTGTCTCTCTACGGCGGCGTAGCGTATCTGAGATATGCTACACCCGCATAACATTAGGCCGATCTACCTGAATCTAGCCCATAACCTGCAAAAAAAAATTAAAGCATTGCCTATAGAGATTTTTAAGTATGAAGTTTGGCACCATTTTAAATCATGACATGTTAGGTATCTATTTACTTGGCGTAACATCATCTTTCACATTGTACAAAAAAATCGGCCTAACTTTAGCGTTTTTTTTATTATGAAGCAGTGTTTTTTCCCCCAAAAAAAACACCTTTAAAACAATTCTGCACAAATACTGTGTAACATAAAAAGTTGCAACGACCGCCATTTTATTTCCTAGGGTGTCTGCTAATATATATATATATATATATATATATATATATATATATATATATATATATATATATATATAATGTTTGGGGATTCCCAGTAATTTTCTAGCAAAAAAAATTATGGTTTTTACATGTAGGAGAGAAGTGTCAGAATTGGCAAGTGTTTAATTACTATATGTAATTTCACAGTAAATAAATAATTATGTTATAACATATAGCGCCCATGTACTGTACTTCCAAGTACTAGTGCTAGTGAAATTTAAGGGATAATCAGAGTATAAGTGACTCTGATTCCAATTATGATTGTTCAGTTAGGGTCTCTGTTTCATCTTGGCTGTGCTGTGGGCTCATTCTGTTGTGCCTAGGGGGGTTATTCCACCCTGGGACAATAGATGGCAGCAGTGGAAGCTGAGGTTTGGGTGTTCTCTTTAAGCAACCAATCGGGAGGCTTGGGCCTTGCTGGGCATGCTGGAGAGGGTACTTATGGAACAGACGCCATTTGGTCTGGGTCATCTTCTTCTTCGAGTGTGGCACCCAGCTTTAGGGTGGCCACATCACCGCGCCCCTAGCGTTATGGCCTACCTGGCCGGGGCGTGTGTGCCACGCGGTGTTCCTGGTTTCTGGGCCATGTTGGTCCGGAACATTCAAACAGGAAGGGGACTCAGTGAGCGACTGAGTTCCCACTTGTAAAGATCCCAAGCGAGTGTGGCTGTTCAGTGGGGAGTCCATCTGAGGAGCTCCATTGAAGGGCTGGCGGTCCAACAGGATTCAGACAAACCACCGGGGATCAAGGTACTGGACACTAGTGTTGCTCAGGAATATTCGCATTGCGAATATTCGCTACGAATATTGCATATTCGAGTATTCGCGAATAACTCGAATATTGCGGCGAATATTCGCTATGGCGAAATATTCGTATTTTTTCAAATTTATTTTTAAAACAGATCACATCCTAGTGATCTCCATCGACGTCTAAAAGCATTGCTGGTATGATTAGAGAGAGACCCTGGGCCGAGTAGCTGATGCGATTCTTTTATGTTGCCGAAAATTCGCATTGCGAATTTTCGGCAACCTAAAAGAATCGCATCAGCTACTCGGCCCTTCTTTTGCATCAGAGCCAATCAGAATAACTCGAATATTCGGCAAAAGGAATATTGCGCTAAATTCCTTTTGCCGAATATTCGAGTTATTCTGATTGGCTCTGATGCAAAAGAAGGGCGGAGAAGATAATCGCGCAATATTCCTTTTGCCGAATATTCGAGTTATTCTGATTGGCTCTGATGCGCCCTTCTTTTGCATCAGAGCCAATCAGAATAACTAGAATATTTGGCAAAAGGAATATTGCGCAATATTCCTTTTGCCGAATATTCAAGTTATTCTGATTGGCTCTGATGCAAAAGAAGGGCGGAGAAGATAATCGCGCAATAGGAATATTACGCGATTATCTTCTCCGCCCTTCTTTTGCCCCCTTATTCTCCTTTCTTTAAAGTAGAGTTAGTGTAGAGTTAGTGTTTAGTGCATATTAGTTTAGTAATACAGGAAATGATCTCCGTTTATATGAGAATTTCGCAATCATTTTTGCAAAACATTTTTTGGATAAAATATCACGAATATTCGATATTAGCGAATATTCGCGAATATTCTTCTATATATTCGCGCAATATCGCGAAATCGAATATGGCGTATTCCGCTCAACACTACTGGACACTAGAGGATTGACTCCTCTTTCAGTCGGTACCTGGGCGACGTTAAGAAGAAGATTGAGGCGAGAGTGTCACTTGGAAAAATAGGATTAAATCTCTGCCACAGACCCTACAGAAGATTGGAGACAATTGCAGTCCAAAATCCTTCTTGACTGGATTCAGCACCCTGTTCTCCTTCACATAGCTTTTAGTTGAATCAACAACTAATAGGTGACCCACGTCCAGCCTCTCAGAACCAAAGTGTCCTCCGATGAATAGACAGGCCTCTCCTGAAACACAGGCCTCATGCTCGGTATCTCCCAGACAGGTTCCTCATCAGTCGGCTTCCTCCAATTGGACAGACAGCCCAGGACCACTTAGCGAAATAGGGACCCAGTCGACTCACTGGATCCACAATCTAGGTGAATGCGCTCCGGAGCCAGGAACACTGCGACACACACACGCACACACCCCAGCCAGGAAGGCCACACACGGGGGTGGTGGGACAACTGCCCAGCTCAAGGGCTGGAACACAATGACCCCGAACCAAGGCCAAATGCCGCCCCCCCTGTTAATTTAATATGCCCCCCCTGGGGATTTGGATATATATATATTGTTTGTGGCCCCCAGAGCCACAAAAAATGTATACTGTATTTACGGCGCTGCCTTGGAGGAGACAGGGAGGGGGCAAGACGAGCGCCGTCAGATTACATGAAGAGAATCTCCTGTTTACTCAGCAGCGTCTGTATTGGAAGTCCTGTCTCCTGGGATGCCTTTGGACGACTGTTCTGTCTATCATAGGAGGCGGGACTTTGTATTAAAGAGGCCACAGAGTAAACAAGAGATTCTCCTGTTTGTAATCTGTCGGCACTCGTCCCGCCCCACTCCCTCTGCCCTCCGAGGCTGAAGATGAGCATTGATCAGGCTGCACTGATGGCAATGGTAAGGCTGCATTTATGGCACATGTAAGGCTGAATTTATGGCACATGTGAGGCTGCATTGGTTGTAATGGTAAGGCTGCATTGATTACAATTGTAGGGCTGCATTGATTGCAATGGTAAGGCTGCATTGATTGCAATGATAAGGCTGCATTAATGGCACGTGTGAGGCTGCATTTATGGCACATGTGAGGCTGCATTTATGGCATATGTGAGGCTGCATTTTTGGCACATGTGAGGCTGCATTTATGGCACATGTGAGGCTGCATTGGTTGCTATGGTAAGGCTGCATTGGTTGCTATGGTAAGGCTGCATTGGTTGCTATGGTAAGGCTGCATTGGTTGCTATGGTAAGGCTGCATTGGTTGCAATGGAGAGGCTGCATTCATGGCAATGGTGAGGCTGCATTCAGGGCAATGGTGAGGCTGCATTCAGGGCAATGCTAGGCCTGTGCGTGTTATACGCCAATAAATAAAATGTATGGTCGTGGCCCTCTGACCGAGAGTGATGTGGATCACATAAACACACGACAAGACTTACAACATAAATAGACCTGAAGTGTGCCTTGGTGGTCTGGTCAGTATGCCAAGAAAAGGGGGCATACCCAAAGTAAGTAATGGGTAGTTAATTGAAGAAGGATATGCTGAGAAGTGCCCTGAAAAAGGGAAGGGCGGGAGGGTGTCGAATGCGATTGAATGCGCAGACTCACGGACATGAGGTGAGCTGGGAAGAGTCGGCCCAGTGACGTGTAGTACTGCACACTGAACCGACAAAGAGCATGTGTGAGTGGGCTGCTTAAATACCCTCCGGGCTCCTCCCATAAACTCAGGCCACCATACTGGCCTTCTTATTTATGGTCGTGGCCCTCTGACCAAGAGTGATGTGGATCACATAAACACGCGACAAGACTTACAACATAAATAGACCTGAAGTGTGCCTTGGTGGTCTGGTCAGTATGCCAAGAAAAGGGGGCAAAAGACTCAGATAGGGAAATAGCTTATATTGATTTCTTGTATTTATTGATCCAGCTTGGTAAAGGCTTGTGCTATTTCTTCCTGAGGATTTGGGATGTATGTGGCAAAACAAGTAGACTTCCCATCAGCCTGGTATCTTGATTACGTGGTCTGGTACTCCCTGTTGGGAGGCAGTTGAGGCTGCTCTAATTCGGAAAGAATGTCCAGAGAACCGACTGGGATTTGAAGCCCAAGTTACTTAGGATTCTGACATGCTTGAGAAACTGGCTGCCACTCAGGGAGCTGGTTTAGAAAGGGTAGCAACAAGCTACCATCAGATTGGCTGGGTAGATGGAGCAGTAGTCGGTCGAGCACCATCACTGGGCGTCAGGCATTGTTAGTCTGAAACAGGTTGAAGTCAACCCCCGTGGCTGGTTTTGTTGCGTTTGCAGACTGAGAGTGTAGGGTTTCGAAAGCGAGTCGGGTGGCGTCGGAGCAGTGTCTGACTGCCGGAGCCACTGACTGTAAATTCACTAGGTCGTAGGGAACCGTAGAAGGCCTGGTAGATGGCTGCTTGGATGACTATGCTGGGCAAGGCCCTAAATGGGGAACGAGTAAGGATTTCAGACATGTCCCTAAAGAGGGCACTCTTGAAAGGTAGGCGCTTGCCACTGACTACAGGTTGGTGCTTCTGTATGCTCTGTAGGAGGGACTTGACTGCATGGGCTCGAGAATACTAACAGTTTACTGGGGTCCTGCAGGGACAGAAAATGCTGGACGCCATCTAGATATGGCGTGATAGTATTGTGAGAAAGAGTCAGCTGCGTGTGGCAATACAATATGAAGGCTAGGACGTGTCTAACATTGCCTATTGCTGCTCCGAGGCAAGTGGCCAAAATTAGCAGTTAGTGTTCCAAGCAGTGCGATAGGCCTTCAGTGTGTTGCGTGCCAAGGAGTGGTTAATAAGCTGGGTTGAGTTGTTGAGATGCTACTTCAGTCCATCGTCAGCAATGACCAGGGTGGGACAGGGATGGTTATTGGGTCAGCTCCAGGCTCTTGCTGGAAAAACAAAGTAAGGTTGGAATGGGACAGAGCATCAGCTGCGATTTTGCATTTGCCTGTAATATGTCTACAGAAGATATTAAACTGGTGACGGAGTGACAGCTGCACGAGCCTGCACAGGAAGGACGTGATGGGGAGAGGCTTGATCTACCTTAATTGATGAAGTCGGCTGTGGCTTGATTGTCTGTGGTGAAGAACACTGTCTGTCCAGTTCAAGTGTGGCCCCAGACCTGGGCAGCTGCCACAATGGGGTACAGCACGAGGCGTGATGAAAACTGGGTGAAGCAGAAATGTAAGAGAATTTCTGGGGGCCAAGGTTTGGAGAACCAGTGGCGGACGAAAAATGCACGCAAAAGCTCGGCTCGGCTGACACTGCCGGGATGAAGATTGAAATGCTGTTCTATCAGGTGGGGAAGTTGTCCCACATAGCTAAGTCTGCTACTGATGCTTGGTCTAGTTTGAGAACTTGGACTGGATCTTGCATTGGTGTGAGAAAATCAAGACAATACACAGGTGCTCAACAAGACGATATACGTGCACTCACTGACCAACGTGCACTCGCTGACCAACATGCACCCGCTGACCAACGTGCACCCGCTGACCAACGTGCACCCGCTGACCAACGTGCACTCGCTGACCAACGTGCACTCGCTGACCAACGTGCACTCGCTGACCAACGTGCACTCGCTGACCAACGTGCACTCGCAGACCAACGTGCACTCGCAGACCAACGTGCACTCGCAGACCAACGTGCACTCGCTGGTGCTGGATGGAAACCTGAACTAACTGCAGGGAAAAAGACAGGGAAAAGATGAGTGGCCCACGTGCCACTAAAGATGATGGGGCCAACTGGGTGCCACTGTGTGTTTGTTTGGCTGATTGTCACTGAGGTGTGTTTGCAAGTTTAGTTTGTATTCGGGTTTGCACGTAGGTGCGTGCTGCAAAGTGTTTAATACTGCTGCAGACAATATTGTGTGGTTGCAAGGGTCTCAGTCTGGTTTGCTGAGACGATATTGTGTGGTTGCAAAGGTCTCGATGATTATGAGGTTTGTTTTGAGATGGCCTTGTGTGGTTGCAGGGGTCTCAACAAGTGAGGGGTTGCTGAGACAATGTTGCGTTTGCAATAGTCTCAAGTGAGTGTCGGGCTGCTGAGATGACTATGTATGGCTGCAAAGGTCTGAACGGGTGTCAAGTTGCTGAGACGATATTGCGTTTGCAATGGTGTCAAATGAGTGTCAGTTTGCTAAGACGACTTTGTATGGCTGCAAAGGTCTGAACGGGCATTAGGTTGCTGAGACGAGATTGTGTGGTTGCAAAGGTCTAGACGAGTGTGAGGTAGCTGAGATGATATTACATTTTGCAAGGGTCTCAAATGAGTGTCAAGTTGCTGAGACAATATTCCCCCCCCCCCCCTTTTTTTTTTTTTTTTATGAAAACGACTGTGAATGAAACGTTGGTAAACATGAGTTACCACATCTGGCTGTGTTTACAAGCTGTTACAGACATTGGCGTTTCGAATGCCTTTGAACATCCGTCTGCACCCATTTATTTTTTTCGAGAATGTTTCTAAACTCAACTGCCTAGAAATGACTATAAATGATCCTGTGTACATGTACTGATAAGATAACATAGAGGAGTGATTGGGGATCCTGTGTAGACGTACTGATAAGATAACATAGAGGAGAGATCAGGGGCGGCTGAAAAAGACCCAATTTTTCTGGCTGCAAGGGTCTCAATGAATGCCATGTTGCTGGGGCGAGACTGCTTGATCACAAAGGTCTTTGATGAGTGGGAGGTTGCTCGAGACGGTATTGCGTGGTTGCAAGGCTTTCGATGAGTGTGGGGCTGCTGAGACGGTATTGCGTTTGCAAGGGTCTCAACAATGGTGTGAGGCTGCCGAGACGGTATTGCGTGGTTGCAAGGGCCTTGATGAATGTGGGGCTGCTGAGACGGTATTGCGTTTGCAAGGGTCTCAACAAGGGTGTCAAGCTGCTGAGACGGTTTTGCGTGGTTGCAAGGGCCTTGATGAATGTAGGGCTGCTGAGACGATTTTGCGTGGTTGCAATGGTCACAACAGGTGTCAGGTTGCTGGGCCGAGATTGCGTGGTGGCAAAGTTTTATTTTAAATTTTTGCGTGTATTTTATGTATATATATATATATATATATTTATTTATTTTTTTGCGTTTTAGTAAGGGCCTTGTGTTGCAAGGGTCTTAACAAGGGTGTCAGGCTGCTGAGATGATTTTGTGTGGTTTCAAGGGTCTCGATGAGTTTTGGGCTGCTGAGACGGTATTGCGTTTGCAAGGGTCTCAACAAGGGTGTCAGGCTGCTGAGACGATTTTGCGTGGTTGCAATGGTCTAAACAGGTGTCAGGTTGCTGGGCCGAGATTGTGTGGTGGCAAAGTTATTTTTTTTTGCACTTTAATATTTAATTTGCTTTTTTTTTACGTTTTTATATATCTTTTTTTTTTTTTTGCCTTTTGTAAAGGTCATGTGTTGCAAGGGTCTTAAGGGTGTCAGGCTGCTGAGACGCTATACGAGTGGTTCCAAGGATGTCAATGAGTGTGAGGGCTGCTGAGATGATATTGCGTTTGCAAGGGTCTCAACATGGGTGTCAGGCTGCTGAGACGATTTTGCGTGGTTGCAGCAGGTCTCAACAGGTGTCAGGTTGCTGGGGGGCTAAGATTGCGTGGTGGCAAAGTTTTTTTTTTTTTTTGCGTTTTTATATATTTTGTTTTTTTATTTTGCGTTTTGTAAAGGTCATGTTTTGCAAGGGTCTTAACAAGTGTGTCAGGCTGCTGAGATGATTTTGTGTGGTTGCAAGGATCTCAATGAGTGTGGGGCTGCTGAGACGATATTGCGTTTGCAAGGGTCTCAACAAGGGTGTCAGGCTGCTGAGGGGCTGAGATTGCGTGGTGGCAAAGGTTTTTTTGTTGTTTTTTGCGTTTTTGTTTTTTTTTCGCGTTTTTATATTTATTTTTTTATTTTGCGTTTTGTAAAGGTCATGTGTTGCAAGGGTCTTAACAAGGGTGTCAGGCTGCTGAGATGATTTGCATTGTTGCAAGGTCTCAATCAATAAGAATTGGGTTACTGAGAAAGGATAGAAACACCTGGTTTGTTTGTACCTTAAGCAAGCAGTATAAGGTAGAAGGACAACGCCTGTTTGAATCGTAGGTTCTGTAGGGGCCACTAATGAACGATATGGGAGACAACGAATGTTAGCAAATGTTAGCAAATTGATAGGACATAAAGAATGTAATAACAAATATTACTTGCGACAGTGGGCCATGCAAGTGAGTTTGCGGCGGACTGTGGCTGGAGTGAAACATGTCGGGAAGGTGTAGCGTGATGCCGTGCATGCGGCAAAACAATGAGGTTTGGTGTAGAAAATAGAACACGAGAAGTGCGTATAAATGCTTTGTAAGCTCCACTGCGGGAACCAAACATATGGTACGGGTGACACCATGAGTGGCCACGAATTTGACATGACAAACAAGCTAACAAATCCTACCTGGGACAGTGAACGTGCGACTGGGTTTGCTTTGGACTGGAGTGGATGTGCGACACATCCGAAGAGTGTGGTGTGGCACCATGCATGACGCACAGGCTTGGTAAATAAATGAGAGAGAAGAACCGTGAACAAACAATTCGTAAGTTCCGCTGCAAGAACTAAAAACACACGGCATGGGGGAACAATGAATGACAACGGTAGAAAGCATGCAATGTATCTGATACAAAACGGTTGTAAAATGCATGAAACAAATTCGATACGAATCGGTAGTAAGCAGTATTAAACGAATCTGATACGAATTGGTTGTAGAGTGTATGCTACCCCTTGCTTTGAAACCGAACACCTACCAACCACCCATCCCCCAGGCTAATCAAGTGCAGACAAGGCACCATGTGAGTCCAATTACCACCTCAATCTGCCAAAGAACCCATACAAACACATGCTAATCTCCAAATGGATTTACAAATGAATCGTATGTTTGGCAGAAGGAAGTTACAAATGTACTACGCCTGAGCCAAATGATGTTGGAACATGAGCAACAGTAACTCAGAGGCAGATTTTTTTTCCAAAAGGGATGCAGGATAGAAAGCATAACGAATTGCAAGATTGCACAAGATACGAAAAGGTTTGAATCCTACCTGCGACAGTAAGGCCTCGTACACACGAGGGGATATGTCCGCTGAAAACGGTCCAATGGACCGTTTCAGCAGACATCTCCGCTCGTGTGTATGGGCTAGCGGACAGATTTCTCCACCCGACAGATTTCAAAGCATGCTTTGAAATCTATCCGGTGGGAATCCGTCCGCCGACAGCGAGTGTCTGCTGGTTAGTACACTTACCAGCAGACATGTCGTCCCCCCGGTGACCGCCGCCGTGCCGCGTACGCCGAATGGATTCGGTGCATGCGCGGAAGTGTTTAACTTCCTGGTGCGGTGACGTGGCGGTGACGTGGCGGCGTCAACGTCACCGCCGCGTCACCGTCACGTCACCGCGCCGTCCGGCGGCGGGGAATTTGATCCGATGGTGTGTACACGCCATCGGATCAAACTCCCGATCGGACATATCCGATGGAAATGGTCCGCGGACCGTTTTCATCGGATATGTCCGATAGTGTGTACGAGGCCTAAGCGGGAACCGCCGGCGAAGACCATGAAGGGAGAAGCCGCAAAGCGATTGCGATGTCGAATGCGATTGAATGCGCAGACTCACGGACATGAGGTGAGCTGGGAAGAGTCGCCCCAGTGACGTGTAGTACTGCACACTTAACCGACAAAGAGCATGTGTGAGTGGGCTGCTTAAATACCCTCCGGGCTCCTCCCATAAACTCAGGCCACCATACTAGGCTAGGCTAACTATCTGGTCAGGTCTCATTCAGTCATTTGAGTTGAGGCAGCAGGATTAGCAGCAGGAGCTCCCACGGCACACGACTCCTAGGAGTAGGAGCGTGCGAGCTATAGCTCCAGGCAGGTGTAGGCTATCAGGCAGTCAGGGTTCCCCTGCCCAGCCAAGCTCCAGCACAGCCGCATCTTACCCGGATCCCGGATCACCTCCACCTCCAGCCGTCTCCAGCTCTCCTTCCCCCCTTCCTTTGAGCATCTGAGCCATCACACAGGTAATTCAGCCTGTCCCCCCCCAGGATCAAGGGCGCCCGTCCTTTTCAGGATAACCGCACCAAACCAGCCCTAGGAATTCTGCTCCCCTCACCCAGACAGCAATTGATGTACCCCCAGCAGGTCCCCACATCCCGCCGCTGTTCCCCTGCTGTTTACGCCGGTCCGCGCCAGCCACGCTAGGTCCACGGGAGCCGCGGCTTAGGAAAGTCCGCGGCTTCAACTGCGGCCTAGCGGCGCACGGCTACAGCTCTCCGCATCGCCCGGTGCCTTCGCCCCAGCCCGCTAAAGAGGTACCCCCAGCCCGTCCCCACACCCCCCGCCACGGTTCCCTTGCTGTTTTCGCCGGTCCGCGCCAGACACGCTAGGTCCGCGGGAGCCGCGGCTTAGGAAAGTCCGCGGCTTCAACTGCGGCCTAGTGGCGCACGGCTACAGCATTCTGCATCGCCCTGGGGATTTCGCCCACCCAGCACACCCCTCCTACCCACAGCGGTCCCCATCCACCTCCCTGGCAGCTAACCATCCCCTCTCTGGGGTTATTTCAGCAAGTGGGTGGCCCAGCTTGAGCCCCAGATCAGGCCATCGGCCAGCTTGGTACACCCCCCCAGCAGGAACTACTCCCTTCACATCATCCCCCCATAATATCATCAGATTTGATCCAGGGTCTCAACCGATCGCCTCAGAGGGATCAGGAAGGAATTTTTTTCCCTGCCCAGCAGATTGGCTTAGCTGAACCAGGGTTTTTTTGCCTTCCTCTGGACCAAATAAATAAAAAAATAGGAGAGAGGATTCAAGGAATCTACTCCCCACCGCCACCTGACCACCCCCCCCCCCCCCTGTCGGAATATGGCCGTTCGGCAATATTCTGCAGAAATCATCTGGGGCCTGAGGCAATTTGCCACAAAGCTTCCAGCCGTCACCAAAAAGGCCCTGAGATTTGAGCAACTTTTGAGGATCGATCGACGATCATCAGCCAAAAAATGTAGCTACCCACCCCAAGCAAAGCACATATCTTGTGCTTTGATCAATACAAGATCGGCAGTAAGACACCGATTAGAAATCCATGATTTCATTCTACAGAACAACTTAGACTGTCTCTTTATTACAGAAAGCTGGCTCACAGCCGACTGTAACACCATTCTTGGAGAACTGGTGCCAGAACACTACCGGATCATCACTGAAAACAGAATATGGCAAAGAGGAGGAGGACTGGCAGTGATCCATAAGACGCATCTTGTGATATCTAAACCAGCCCTTCAGCACTCGCTTCCATTTATGGAAACCCTTACTCTGCAACTGCAAACAAACCCCCAGGAGACCGTCCGTATTCTGCTCTACTATAGGCCACCTGGGCCTAAATCACAGTTTTTACCCCCATGGTCAGAGTTCATCTCCACTTACGCCATAACCAGCAAACACCTTTTGCTGCTCGGGGACTTCAATCTCTGGGCCAATTCCTCTCAAGACCCCGTGGCCGACGCCTGTATCGACCATCTGGAAGGATTAGGCCTTCAGCAACTAGTATGTGGGCCCACACATGCTTCAGGTCACACACTCGATCTTATCTTCAGACAAAATCTGAAAGTAAGTATTTTGGAAAATGAACCATTGCCATGGACAGATCACCATGCAATTAAATTCATAATTTCCAATACTGCCCTATTGATAAAAAACACCCAAGCCAGTGACAACACACTGGTCTAGATCTCTGAAGAAGCTCCATTCGGAACTCTTCAAATCTACCTTGGAAAATAAAATTAAAACAATTCAGCCAGGTCAAACGGCCGCCGCAGACATACTGGACGCCATAAACGCAGCCCTTACTACAGTCAGCCGACTTAGTAGCACCAGAACGCAAAGTCCTTACCCGGAAAAAAAACAAGGCAGGCTGGTTCAACAACCAGCTATCGCTACTGAAGCAAGAGCGTAGAAGGGCAGAAGCCGCCTGGAAAAGAAACGCTTCCGAGACGAACCTCGCCTTCTACAAAGCAACAACAAGAAGATATCACATAGAAATCTTCAAAGCCAAGAAAAACTATTTTTCCATGGCTATCAACAGCGCCTAAAACCGCCCCCGGGATCTCTTCAAGCTGGTCTCGCCAGACCATGAATCCACACTGTCTTGAAAGCCCTCAACACAGACACACAAAGGAATTTTGCGATGAATTGTCGGATTTCTTCATCAATAAAATTGAGGGAATCCGGGAAAGCATTCCGCAAAACAATACTCCTGAGCTACCACACAGCACCCGGAGGAACAGGCTACAACCAACAAAGTTCACGCTGGAACCCGTTACCATCGATGCCACAGAAAATATCATCAGCGCTTTGCGTAACAGCACATCGCCTAATGATATCATCCCCACTAAGCTGCTAAAGAAATGTGCCGATATCCTGGTGCCTCCCATTACGCAGCTTATAAATCAGTCATTTAAGGAAGGCATAGTGCCCTCCCTGCTGAAAGAGGGCACAATCCAGCCCATCTTGAAGAAACCTACCCTGGATCCCAAGGATCCAAATCACCGCCGTCCCATAACAATGCTAAACGTTTTCTCCAAGGTAATGGAGAAAGTGGTGGTACAAACAGCTGCAACAGCATCTAGATACCCACAACCTACTCGATCCACTGCAATCGGGATTCCGTCCCGGACACGGGACGGAAACAGCACTACTTAAAATATGGGACGACGTTCTGGAGGCCGCAGATGAAGGAGAATCTTGTCTCCTGGTTCTGCTGGACCTAAGCGCAGCCTTTGACCACCGTAGATCACAAACTGCTACTGACTCGGCTGAATGAGGTAGCCGGAGTCACAGAGGGTGATTTACCATGGTTTTCCTCCTTTTTGGGAAACCGATCTCAAACGGTGAAATTGGGACCGTTCACTTCTGGAAAACGCACGGTGTCATGTGGAGTCCCCCAAGGCTCACCTCTGTAACCGGTGCTCTTCAACATCTATCTTCGACCTCTCTTTGAAGTCATCAGTAGTCAACAACTACTTTATCACTCATATGCAGACGATACGCAACTGTATTTTCGCATCTGCAATAGAAAGGATCATCATCTCAGCTTAGAGAATTGCCTCTCTTCGATTGAAAACTGGATGACTAGGAGTTATCTCAAACTCAACAATTCTAAAACAGAACTTCTTCTGTTTCAGGCCAGTCGCAAGAGTCAACTGGCAACAACCTGGACACCTCCACCCATTCTGGGCCAGATCATCTCCCCCAGCGCCAAAGTCAAAAGTCTCGGGATCATTTTTGACACCCACATGACAATGGACGCACAAATAGGGTCAGTAGTCAGCGGATCTCACCATCTGCTGCGCCTACTCCGCAGACTTATTCCATTCATTCCCAAAGAAGATGTGCCAGTCGTGTGGGAACAATTGTGAACTCCAGACTGGACTATGCAAATGCCCTCTACCTCGGACTCCCAAGGTACCAAATCGCCACGTCTGCAAGTCGTACAAAATACGGCCGCCAGACTGGTGACTGGGAGAAAAACAACTGGGAAGCAATCTCACCGTCGCTGAGATCCCTTCACTGGTTGCCAGTAAAAGAAAGACAGAATTGCTTTTAAAGCTCTCTGTCTGACTCATAAATGCATCCATGGGAAAGCCCCGCAATATCTTTGCGATAAAATAGAACCCCTCAATCCCAATCGCATTCTGCGATCCAGTGACCAAAATTTGGTCAAAGTACCCAAAGCCAGATTCAAGTCCAAAGGAGAAAGAAGGTTTGCGGTCCAAGGTCCCAGACTTTGGAACGCTTTGCCAACCTGCATTCGGTTGGAGGAAAAACCACCTGACCTTCAGAAGACAGATTAAAACTCTGCTCTTTTGATGTCAAGAGAGTCTGATACAACAAGCGCCCAGAGGCGATTTGGTTCGCATGTGCCGCGCTATAGAAGTTTTTCATTCATTCATTCATTCATATGGCCTCGTACACACGACCGAGGAACTCGTCGTTTCAGACACATCGTTTTCCTCGTTGAGTTCCTTGTTAGGCTTGTTAAGAAACTCGACAAGCTGTCTTGTGTACACACAGTCAAGACCAAATCTCCTCGTTCTCAAACGCGGTGACTTCAACACATACAACGGCAGGGGCTGCTTTCGCTAATCTCATGTTACTGCGTGTGTTAGAAAAAAGTTTGGTAAGAGACATTTGCACTTTTCAGTCTCTTACAGTGTGACAAATGTGCTATTTCCATTAAAAATACTACTTTTACCGAAAGTGCGCGGTTTCTAAGCATACACACCAACGTGTTTCTCGGGGAAAACCAGCCCGACGAGGAACACGACGACTCCCATCGAGGAAAAAAGAGAACTTGCTTCTCTTTTTATCTCGTCGAGTTCCTCGACAGTTTACTCGATGAAAATAATACACATGACCGGTTTCCTCGGCAAAAAAGCTCTACCACCAAGTTTCTTGATGGATTCTGTTGAGGAAACCGGTCGTGTGTACGTGGCCTATAACCAAAAAACTGGCATTTTATTCTCTATGCATTCCTAGAGATATGGTTTTGTTTTTATGACTCTTTCCAGCACCTCTTAATTCATGATCATGTCAGCCGATTTTTATGATCCTCCTTTAGCACCACAATTCAAAATTTGTGATCTTCGTTTTTAGAAACGGTGTGAAGGAAAACGTACATGCACCACAGATTGTTCTTCGTCAAATTGTCGATCCTCCAAAAACGTTGGTTGTGGTGATAACAACCATCATAATTGTTCTTTTTCAGTTTTCATGTTTTTATGGCATTGGTAGTTGTGATGTTTACTCTTTTTTTGTCTTTGTTTGTAGATCTACTCTATTGTGTTTTCAGAAATGTGTTTTAGTTTGGTCAGAACAATCTGCATCTATGTTCTTTAGTTACACTAAAAATGCATTAGATACCCACCATTATCTACCCTAGACCTCTACCAAATATTTATCCCCAATGTTTACCCAGACCTACCACTATACCTCCCAATATTACCCAGACCTACACTATACCTCCCAATACTATCCAGACCTACCACTATACCTCTATTATCCACACACCCATAACCTATCTGTACTACACTCCCATATTACCCATAATTATCCATAATATACCCAATACTACAACACCTCATACTACTAGAAATACTACTACTATCCCTATAAACTACCAGACGTCACTATATATTCTAGATACTACCACCTTATATACCTCCCTATACTATCCATATACCACTATACCAGACCTATACTATCCAGGACGTACCGACTATACCTCCCTATACTATCCAGACTGTACCTATACTACCTGTCTACATAGACTATACTACCCTATACTAATCCAAACCCACCACACTATTCTAAAAATACTATCCAACCTATAATACCTATACAATCATCCAAATCATATACCTATTAAACTATAAACCTTATATCATACACTCCTATACCACTATACCAGACTATCATCCAATACATACTACCCATACCTACTCCATACTACTACCCATATACACTCTACCCATTACTATCATAGACATATCACCATACCTCACTATGTCCAGAACCTATCACTATACCTCCCTTACTATACTAATACATAAACCTACCTCTCCTACTTACTAGACCCAGACCTACCCACTACTACCTCCCTATACTAGACATACCACTAGACCTCCCTATACTACCCAGACCTACTGTACTGCTATACTATATAAACCATACCACTACTATACCATTATACCTATTTATACTACCCAGACCAACCACTATGCCTCCCTATACTATCCAGACAACTACCACATATACCTATATACACCACATACATACCACTATACTACTCTCTGTACTATCCAAACCTACCACTATATACCTCCCTATACTATCCAGACCTACCACTACTAACCTCCATATACTATCCAGACCTACCTTTACTTATACTTTACTATCTAGACCTACCTACCTCTGTACTGCCCTATACTATATATCCAAACCTACCACTATACCTCCCTATACTACCCAGACCTACTGTATCACTATACCTCTCTATACTATCCAAACCTACCTATACCGCCCTATACACGCACCCAGCACTATCCAGACAGACTACCACTATACCTCCCTATACTACCCAGATCTACCTCTGTACTGCCCAATACTATCCAAACCTACCACTATACCTTCTATATACTACCCAGACCTACCACTATACCTCCCTATACTATGCAGACCTACCACTATACCTCCCTATATACTACACATCTACCACTATACCTCCCTATACTATCCAGTATCAAACCTACCCACTCTCTACCTCTATATACTACCTAGACCTACTTCTGTACTGCCCTATACTGTCCAAACCTTCCACTATACCTCCCTATACTATCCAAACCTACCACTATACCTCCCTATACTATCCAGACTTACCACTATACCTCCTTATACCCTATACTACCAGACCTACCACTATACCTCCCTATACTATCCAAGCCTACCACTATACCTCCCTATACTACCCAGACCTACCTCTGTACTGCCCTATACTACCCAAATCTACCACTATACCTATATCCATATACTACACCCAGACCTACCACTATACCCTACCTCTATATATCCAGACCTACACTATACCTCCCTATACTACCCAGACCTACCTCTGTACTTCCCTATACTATCCAAACCTTCCACTATATCACCAATACTACCCAAACCTGGCACTATACTGCCCTATCCAAATTGTCCTCTGTTAGACGCTGGACAGTGTATATAGGGGGTGAATTAAATTTGTAAAAATTCCCTGTTTTTCTGTATTTATTGTTTCTAATCAGACTAAAAAGCCACACCCAAAATGTAGCATTATTTGGACACACCCACTCCTTGCTTCTGCACCCATAGCGCACCACAGGTCACCTTCTCCCTAGAAGAAGCCCTAGTGCATTACTTTTTCCAGGGGCCCATGATTTTATTAAGATAGCCCTGCTCTCAAGCGTCTCTTCTCCAGAGAGAACAGGTGAGGCCGGACCAAAGTCTTGTAGAGTGGGTGAATTATCGCTTTATCCCTGGATTAATGTATAGCCTCTAAAGTAAATTACATTAAACACTGTAATAAATAGTACCATAATCCAGAAATTTGAGTATAGAAAAATTGGGTCTAAGGTCCCCAAACCAAAGAGCCAAAGGAAGGGGGGGGGGGGCGATTGGACTATTGTGATACTGGTGAGTAAATAACATCAAGTGTAAAAATGCAGATATAAAACATAGGTAAATTTTATTGAATACAGCATCAATAGGACACATTAGAAATGTACAGAGTTAAAATAGTGACAACCATACACAACACCAGTATAATGATCCCCAATGGGGGGAAAACACAATGGGTTGAGGGTCACGACAATCACCTTGACTAGTTTCACAGCCAGTGCCGCTTCATCAAGAGCATATCTAAAAGGCCCCACCAGGCGAGTGCAATGGGGGTCACCAAACAAGGTTCCACGCAGCAAACAAGGGGGACATACATGTTAATGGACCTACCTGCTTGGATACAAGGTGGTGAATAACGCATAAAGGGGTCCCGGGAGCAGGAACCCAACTGAAGCATGTGCTGAAGGCACACGTTAAAGCGGAGTTCCACCCAGGAAAACCACATTTGCCCATCTAGCTTAAAAAAATTAAATAAAAAAAAAAGTGAAAAAAAAAAAATACTCACCCGAAATACCTGTTGCTATGCGGAAGTCCGTAATCTGCCTCTTCCACACCGTGGTGTCTTTTCTTCTGCTTCTTCTGCTTGTGAATGGGGCGCGCTGCTTTCTGGGAACTGTGTGTGTTCTCAGAGAGCAGCCGCCCATTCACAAGCCAGCGTGAGACTCATGCAGGCGCAGTAGGAAATGGGCAGTGAAGCCGTACGGCTTCACTGCCTGTTTCCCATAGTGTGAATGGCGGCGCGGGACCTGGATCGATCGTGGGACCGGCATCGGGGGGGCCATCAGTGCGGGCAAGTAGGACAAGGTAAGTGTCCTTATTTAAAGTCAGAAGCTACACTGTTAGTAGCTGCTGACTTTGAAAAAAAAAAAATTGCGGCTGGAACACCCCTTTAACACAGCAGGGATTATCACTGGTGGTGGAGGTGTGTGAAAAGGGGGACCACAATTGATCCCAAGGTAGCGTTAGGGTACCTGGTGGCTTCACCCAGTCCACAATGTCACTGGTCAGCTTCAATACCCTACCGCTTTATCCCTGGAGTTAATCCCCCTTTTAATGCATGTCAATATTCTGTTTGCTTTGCTATCAACAGCTTGGCATTGAATGCAATTGCTGAGCCTATCATCGACGACACCCCCCCATGTCATTTGCCGTCTTAGACTCCACGAGAGGTTCACACCCTAGTGAGTAGAGGGCATTTATATTTTTGCCACCCAAATGCATTATTTTACATTTGCCATGTGATACAGTAAGTAAAATCATAAGGCTCAAAACACTTGAACTTTCTTAAAAAATATATATTTTTAAATCACTTATTTGGCTATATATATGTGATGGAACAGACTCATCAGTCCCTTTTAGCCATGTGTTTTAGCATGTCTGTTTAGTAAGTGGATGCACTTACTTACATACAAAATGAAAAAATTTCCTGTCTGCAACTTGCGTCTCACAGAATGGGCTTGTGGTGGGCTGTATATCGAAAGTGTATTAAAAAAAAGAAGAAGAAATTGTTGCTTTGTTGTGTTCTTCTGTGTTTTTGCCAGTTTTTAGATTATTAAATGTGGGTGGTAGGGGCTCAGTGAAAAGGAAGGCTAGCCCCGTCTTACCAAAAACTGTGCCTACCTAACCAAAATTGCCACGTTAAGTTAAGACATGCAGGTGGCAAACCCAGAGGGGGCAGCCATAGATACCACCGCCCATCTAGTAGAGATGATGCAGTTAATGCAGGCTGGCCTAGAGAGTTGGATGTAAAATATATGAATGAATGTAAAAACGTATATAGCGCAGCACATGCGAAGTAAATCGCCTCTGGGCGCTTGTTGTTCCTGTCTCCTTTGAGATCAAAAGAGATGAGTCTTAATCTTTCTCCTGAAGACTAAGTAGTTCTCCTCCAGCCGAATGCTGGCTGGTAAGGCGTTCCATAGTCTGGGACCTTGGACAGCGAATCTCCTGTCTCCTTTGGACTTGTATCTGGCTTTCGGTATCTGATTGGTGATTGGTGGATCGTAGAATACGATTGGGATTGTGAGGTTTTAATTTTTCGCATAGATAGTGGGGAGCATTCCCATGGATACATCTATGCGTTAGACAGAGAGCTTTATAGGTGATTCTGTCTTTAACTGGTAGCCAGTGAAGGGATCTCAGTGAAGGTGAGATTGATTCCCAGGGTTTTTTCCCAGTCACAAGTCTGGCGGCCGTATTTTGAACGACTTGAAGACGAGCGATTTGGTACTTGGGGAGTCCGAGGTAAAGGGCATTTGCATAGTCCAGTCTGGAGTTTACAATCGCTCCCACCACGACCGCTATGTCTTTCTTGGGAATAAAAGGCGTGAGTCTGCGTAGTAGGCGCAGCAGATGGTGAGATCCGCTGACTACTGACCCTATTTGTGCATTCATTGTCATGTCGGAGTCAAAGATGACCCCAAGACTTTTGACTTTGGCGCTAGGGGTGATGATTTTGCCCAGAATGGGCGGGGGGATCCAGGTTGTTGCCGATTGATTCCTACGCTTGGCGTGAAACAGAAGAAGTTCTGTTTTCGCTCCGTTGAGTTTGAGATAACTCTTTGTCATCCAGTCCTCTATCAAAGAGAGACAAGTCTCTAGATTGAGGTGGTGATCCTTTTTATTGCAAATGCGGAAGTACAGTTGCGTGTCGTCTGCATATGAATGATAAAGCAGTTTTTGGCTGCTGATGATTTCGAAAAGAGGACGCACATAGATGTTGAATAACATTGGCGATAGGGGAGATCCTTGAGGGACCCCGCACGATAATGTGCGTTGTTCAGAAGTGAAGGGTCCTAGCTTCACTATTTGCGATCGGTTTTCCAAAAAAAAGGAGAACCAAGATAGATCGCTTTCTGCGACTTTGGCTATTTTGGCCAGTCGAGTCAATAACAGCTTGTGATCTACTGTATCAAAGGCTGCGCTTAGGTCCAGCAGAACCAGAAGAGAAGATTCTCCTTCGTCTGCGGCCTCGAGAACGTCGTCCCATATCTTAAGCAATGCTGTTTCCGTCCCGTGTCCGGGACGGAATCCTGATTGAAATGGGTCGAGTAAGTTGTGGGTATCTAGATGCTGTTGCAGCTGCTGTACCACTGCTTTCTCCATTACCTTGGAGAGAACATTTAGGCCTGTTATGGGGCGCCAGTTGAGTGGATCCTTAGGATCCAGGGTGGCTTTCTTCAAGATGGGTTGAATGAAGCCCTCCTTCAGCTGGGAGGGCATTATGCCCTCCCTGAAGGATTGGTTGATAAGCTGCGTGACAGGAGGTGCCAGGATGTCGGCGCATTCCTTCAGCAGTTTGGTGGGGATAATATCATTTGGCGCGGTGCTGTTGCGCAGAGTGCTGATGATATTTTTTGTGGTCTGAGTGGAGATATATATATCAGGAGGACAGGTAGAGGCGGATCACATGACTGATCGGGTTTGGTTTAGGTGTGTATATATTTGAGTTGTGTACCATTTTTGCTTTAGCTATGATTAAGCGCTGATACCCCAGTGAGAAATGTGTCAGCTATTCACCCCACTGTCTGCTGTGACTTGTAGTGCTGTTTCCATTTTTTATCATTAAAGGCAACTTTTTTTTAAAGAATTTCGTGGAAGTGCGGCTGTCCAGTCTTTTCTCCAGTCTAGGATTCATCATTTGGTGGACCGGGTAGAAAAATTACTGGGAGGGGGTTGGCCGTAACTCAACCATCTTGGTGCATGTTTGGACCAATGACAGAATACATGGAGGATGGGAGATCCTTAAGAATCAACTTGGGAAAACTCGGAAGGACCTCCAATGTTATTTCCTCTGGGATATTGTCTGTACCATACGAAACACAGGATAGAGAGCAGGAGATTAGAGATAAATGCCTGGCTAAACACATGGCATAAGAAGAAAGAATTTGGGTTTCTAGAACACTAGAATTTTAAAATTGGACTGATTTTTTATTTTTTGTTTACAACTTGTATTCTAAAGACAGTTTGCACCTAAATGGAAGGTGATCCATGTCAGTGATTCTGTCCACCCTCTGTGTAATGTAAGACCACCCACTGCCTACCTACTGTGTGAGATCATCTTGCCCACCCACTGTGTGTGCATGCATAAGCCTACTCCTTACTAAACTGACTCAAGCTAGAAGGGTGCATGGCCACACAAGTGACCACAATAGATGGTGTGTGTCAGCATGGTGTCCTGGAACTCCCAGCATTAATTACAGGGTGGCAAATGGACTGTGGCAGTATGATTCAGATTCCATGCTTGACGTGTTCAATTTTAAACAAGAACCCAAGAGAAATGTCAGGATTACAGTGTTTTTAACCTCTTTCCGACCAGCCGCCGCAGTTATACGGCGGCAGGTCGGCTCTCCTGCGCGAGAGCCCGTCATGCTACGTCGGGACTTTTGTGGCCACTAGGGGGCGCGTGTGCGCCGCCGGCGGCCCACGCGCACGCCCCCCGCTTGCCCCCGAGTCCCGCGCGCGTGCCCGGTGGGCGCGATCGCCGCCGGGCACGCGCGCTCGTTCGTTACAGAGCGGTAAACGAGAGCTGTGAGTGTAAACACACAGCTCTCGTTCCTGTCAGCGGGGGAAACGCTGATCTTCCATTCATACAATGTATGAACAGAAGATCAGTGATTCCCCCTAGTAAGTCCACCCCCCCCACACAGTAAGAACACAAATAGGAACACACTTAACCCCTTCCCTGCCCCCTAGTGTTAACCCCTTCACTGCCAATGGCATTTTTATAGTAATCCAATGCATTTTTATAGCATTGATCGCTATAAAAATGCCAATGGTGCCAAAAATGTGTCAAAAGTGTCCGATGTGTCCGCCATAATATCGCAGTACCGAAAAAAAACGCTGATCGCCGACATTACTAGTAATAAAAAAATATTAATAAAAATGCCATAAAACTACCCCCTTTTTTGTAAACGCTATAAATTTTGCGCAAACCAATCAAAAAACGCTAATTGCGATTTTTTTTTTTTTTTTACGAAAAATATGTAGAAGAATACGTATCAGCCTAAACTGAGGGAAAAAAATGTTTTTTTTATATCTTTTTTGGGGATTTATATTATAGCAAAATGTAAAAAATATTGCATTTTTTTCAAAATAGTCGCTCTATTTTTGTTTATAGCGCAAAAAATAAAAACCGCAGAGATGATCAAATACCACCAAAAGAAAGCTCTATTTGTGGGGAAAAAAGGACGCCAATTTTGTTTGGGCACGACCGCGCAATTGTCAGTTAAAGCGACGCAGTGCCGAATCACAAAAAGTGCTCTGGTCTTTGGACAGCAATATGATCCGGGGCTAAAGTGGTTAAAGAGATAGAATAATGAAAACTTAAGAGACTTGATTGAAAAAAAAATATATATATATGTATATGCCCACATGTTTATATATTTTTTGTGTAGGTAACATACAGTTTAATAAACATACTCATGGAAAAAAAGGGCAATACATCCATCACAATTACAAGGCATTATTTTAATTTGTTTCATTTACTGAGACTGAATTAGTCATGTGCATTGATTTCTTTGATATGTATCTCCCTAGATGTGACTACACAACATTCTGAAGGTCTCACATTGATGTATGTCTGCACTATTTGTCTATGATAATGAGCAGTCAGTGGGTTTTAACAGGTTGATTTGATTGTTTTTTTGAAGGACCTCTTATTGCAGGACATGCAGAAAGTTTGAATAAATACACGTCTACACTGCCCTTGAAGTGACCTGTATTCTCATGTGCACAAATGAATTTCAATCTGGACAACAGGTGCAGTAGCACCATGTAATTTTATCTTATGACAACTATATGGAATTTCTTTTTGTTTGATTTCAGAATAAGCACTTGTCAATTTGACTAACAAACATGAATGCAAAATGCCCAGTTTTCCTGGTTTGGGCATTCTTGAGAACATAACATGATCAAATTGCTCATAGTTCTTAAACAGTGTTGAACATAAAGCCTTTGCTATTTATAAACAGAAGGTAGTTTTGGGTTTCATGTAATATATACATCTAGGGTTATCTACATAACCACGTTTTATCTTTTATTTTTCCAGTCTTATCATTCATACATTTCTCTAGCAATATATAAATTGCTATTACAGTACCTATTAACCACTTAACCCCCCGGACCATATTGCTGGTCAAAGACCAGAGCACGTTTAACGATTCGGCACTGCGTCGCTTTAACTGACAATTGCGCGGTCATGTGACGTGGCTCCCAAACAAAACTGGCGTCCTTTTTTCCCCACAGATAGAGATTTTGGTGGTATTTGATCACCTCTGCGGTTTTTAGTTTTTGCGCTATAAACCAAAATAGAGCGACAATTTTGAAAAAAAATATTATTTTTTACTTTTTGCGTAATAAATATCACCCAAAAATATATAAAAAAACGTTTTTTCCTCAGTTTAGGGCGATACGTATTCTTCTACATATATTTTTCGGTAAAAAAAATCGCAATAAGCGTTTGATTGGTTTGCGCAAAAGTTATAGCGTTTACAAAATCGGGGGTATTTTTATGGCATTTGTATTAATATTTGTTTTTACTAGTAATGATGGTGATCAGCGATTTTTTTCAGTACTGCGACATTATGGCGTACAGTTCGAACACTTTTGACACATTTTTGGGACCATTGGCATTTTTATAGCAATCAGTGCTATAAAAATGCATTGGATTACTAGGGGGCGGGAATGGGTTAACACTAGGGGGCGGGGAAGGGGTTACGTATGTTCTTGGGTGTGTTCTAACTGTAAGGGGGTGGACTGACATGGGGAAATGACTGATCTTCTGTTCATACATTGTATGAACAGAAGATCAACATTTCTCCCCTGCCAGGACCAGTAGCTGTGTGTTTACACACACAGCTCCGGTCCTCGCTCTGTACTGAGCAATCGCGGGTGTTTACAAAAGCTGTTAATCGTCTTCCTCTCCTCTCTTCCCCTGCACAAGTTAAGCAGCATTGATGGACACAGGTAGGCTGCATTGCTGGGCACAGTTTAAGCAGCATTGATAGACACAGGTGAGGCTGCATTGTTGGGCACAGATAAAGCAGAATTGATGGTTATGGGTAGGCTGCATTGTTGGGCACAGGTTAAGCAGCATTGATGGGCACAGGTAGGCTGCATTGTTGAGCACATGTGAGGCTGCATTAATGAGCACAAGTGAAGTAGCATTGATGGACACATGTAGACTGCATTGATAGACACAGGTAGGCTGCATTGTTGGGCACTGGTTAAACTGCATTTATGGACACATGTAGGCTGCATTGATGGTCACAGGTAGGCTGTATTGATGAGCACAAGTGAAGCAGTATTAATGGACACAGGTAGGCTGCTGTCACATACCTTCAGGTAGAACCTGATGAGCAGAGGAAGGCCTCTCGTATAGCCCACCAGAGCACGGTGAGGTAGGAGTGCCTGCAATGTTCTCTGTAGCAGGTGAAGCAGCCGGCAGAGGTAGTGGAGCTGCGGGGTATGGCTGTGGATACAGGCAAATTGTGGATGCAGGGGTGCTTTAGGTGCAGGTAGGTTTCAGGGTCAGGGTACTGCGGATGCAAGCATAGCATGTAGAGGTGGTAGCAAGTGAAGGAGACTGATTCAGAGTCAAACAAGCCAGGTTATACAAAGAAGATCAGGTACATCAGAGACATCAGGCAAAGAATGGTCAAAGTTCAGGCAGAGGTTTGGCAACAAAAAATCAAGCAGAAAAAGGAGAATCAAGATGAAGCAAGCCGGGGTCAGGAGTGGAGAGAATCAGAGTAGTCAGGAAGACTGGTCACAATCAGATCAAAGGCATGTACAGGAACAGGATACAGGGGGAAGCTGCAGATCAGACAGCAAGGCCCTAGTGGATCTGTCATCCTTATATATAGCATTTGGGTGTCAATGCTAATGGGCATAGATGAGGCTGCATTGATGGGCACAGATGAAGCAGCATTGATGGACACAGGTAGGCTGCATTGATGAGCACAGCTGAAGTAGCATTTATGGATAAAGGTAGGCTGTATTGTTGGGCAAAGGTGAAGCTGCATTCATGGAGAGAGGTGAAGCAGCATTGATGGACACAGGTAGGCTGCATTGTTGGGTACAAATGAGGCAGCATTGATGGACACAAGTAGGCTACATTGTTGGGCACAGGTGAACTGGCATTGATGGATACAGGTAGGCTGCATTGTTGGGCACAGGTGAAGTGGCATTGATAGACACAGGTAGACTGCATTGTTGGGCACAAGTGAGGCTGCATTGATGTGAACAGTTGAGGCTGCATTGATGTGCACAGTTGAGGCTGCATTGATGTGCACAGTTGAGGCTGCATTGATGTGCACAGTTGAGGCTGAACTGATGTGTACAGGTCAGGCTGCATTGTTGGGCACAGGTAAGGCTGCACTGATGGGCACTGATAAAGTTGTTAACTTTTTTTTATAACTTAATTCTGAATAAAATATTTAAGTGTAATTTCATGAGATAATTTATGAATTTAGGGGCAGAATTAGGGGTGGGGCAGAGTAGAGGTTGGGTGGGGAAACTGGTGACGAGTAACCCTGGCTAGTAGCTCAGGACTTGAAATTTTGAGCCCTGAATAGATCACTGTTATGAGTAATCTATTGCTGCTGAATTGCAAGACAAACTAGCGCTTTGCAAAGTTATCCTCATTTTTAAAGCTTCACTATTGTTAAAATCTATGAACCCTCAATGATAACCCAAGTGTTGTTCTTTCCTCGTCACTGACTGTTGATTTTGCAGCAATATGTTGACTGATTCCCAGTTGTAGAATTGCTGAATGTAAAATCTGAAGATGTGATCAATAATCTGATCACTGTACACAGTGGGGATGTGGTAGAGGCTGCTCACTCAGTGCAAGAAAGTAAGGTGATACATTGCTTATTGTAAGTACCAAAATCATGTGTGAAATGTGTGAGGGAAATATATATATACACACACTATATACACACACTATATTACCAAAAGTATTGGGACGACTGCATTTACAAGCACATGAACTTTAATGCCATTCAAGTTTTAGTCCGTAGGGTTCCATATTGAGTTGTTCCACCCTTTTTAGCTATAACAGCTTTAACTCTACTGAGAAGATTGTCCACAAAGTTTAGGAGTATGTCTATAGGAATGTTTGACCATTCTTCCAGAAGCGCTCATCCATGACTTATATGGACCTTGCTTTGTGCACTGGTGCGCAGTCATGTTGGAACAGGAAGGGTCTGTCCCCAAACTGTTCCCACAAGGTTGGGAGCATGAAATTGTTCAAAATGTTTTGGTATGCTGACGCCCGAAAGTAGAAGCTCCGCGATCTGCTTCCTCCCCCCCTCTGATGCCACATCTGGCACCTTTCATGTTTTTGACAGGTAACCATCCCCACTTCCAATAGACTAAGCCGTGGCACTGTCCCTTGGACATTTTGGCTCCCCTCCTCCTTCCTCCACCACCGTGCCAGTTAGAAAGTATAGCGATGCACAGTAGGGAATCGGCTGTGAAGCCAGAATGCTTCACTGCTGGTTTCCCTTGCCACGAATGGCGGCGGTAACACCTGAGAGCCAACCTGAAAATTGTCTGGGGTGCCAACATGGTGGGCTCCCTGGACAGGTAAGTGTCCTTATGTTAACAGTCAGCAGCTACAGTATTTGTACCTGCAGTTGAGAAGCGGGGGGGCTGCCGAAAATGACATGTCACATTAAAGTTGAGAAGCGGGGAGGCTGCCGAAAATGACATGTCACATTAAGGGTCCTTTCACACGTCCGTTCCGCTCATTACAAGTCCGTTTACGAACTTGTAATGGGCCCCTATGGGAGCGGATCTGTTAGCGGATGATGCATCCGCTAACGTACGCAAGATCCGCATCCGTTTTTTCGGACGGAAGAATGTCCTATTTTTCTTCCGTCCGGCGGATCGGAACGGATGCAAACGGACAGACGGTCCGTTTCCATCCGATTCCCCATAGGGGATAGCGGAGGAGAGACAGGGCGGCCCCTGCATAGTGTGCGGGGACCGCCCTGTCCGCCCGACAGCTCAGCGGAGACCCCCCGCTGAGCCGACGGACACACGGAGCGGACCGAAAAATGGACCGCTTCGTGTGAAAGAGGCCTAAAGTTGACGTTAAAGCGGGGGGTGGGTGCGCTGCCGACAGTGACATGTCACATTAAAGATTAAAGTGAGAAGCGGGGTGTGCTGACTTCTTACCTCTTCTCCCATGCAGCCAGCGAATTGACTTCTCACCAGACAGGGCCTCTAGTAATTTGGGGGGCCCTCCGCAGCTAACAGGACATGTATTTGGGGACAAAAGAGGTCTAACCGATGGACATGTGTGTTCCCATTCGTAACGAATGTATTTTCGTACAAATTTATTAGTATTCGTACATTCGGAACAATTCGAACATCCGAAAAGCTGAAAGAACCAAAATACAAAAATTACGGAATAACGAATAAGCCAAATAACGAACAAGCGAAAATACGAACGTACGATTGGACAATCTTACTAGGATACGAAACACCGAAACAGCAAAGGAACAAAAATGACATCTATAAAGAACGATTTGCATTACCTATTTTAAATCCCTTTAGCCAGATTCAGGTACCTTTACGCCGGCGTATCTCCAGATACGCCGTCGTAAGTACAAATGTGACGAAGCTAGATACGCTGTAAAACATGGCTTCAGCTGCCCGACGTAACTTGACTACGCTGGCGTATCTTGGGCGCATAGTTACGCTGGACGCATTTGGCGTTCCCATGTTAAATATGCAAATGAACAAGATACGCCGATTCGCGAACGTACGTACGCCCGACGCAGTAATCTACGCTGTTTACGTAAGGCGTTTTTCCGGCGTAAAGATAAACCACCAAAAAGGTGGCGCATCCCATGCAAAGGTATAGACGTCGGAACAGTCGTCGTTTTTACGTCGTTTTTACGTCGTTTACGTAAGTCGTACATGAATAGGGCTGGGCGTAAGTTACGTTAACGACGTAGGCAGTGTACTATCCAACGTGATTCTGAGCATGCGCACTGGTTCATTAACATGTATCACGCCCGCCTTCCACCTACTTTGAATTAGGCGTGTTTACGCCAGCCAATTTAGGCTACGCCGCCGTAACTTAGGGAGCAAGTGCTTTGTGAATACAGCACTTGCCTCTCTAAGTTACGGCAGCGTAGCGTATATTCGATACGCTACGCCCGCCTAACGAAACGCCGCCCTACCTGAATCTGGCCCAATGTCTGTACGTATTTTCATTCATATGTTCGCATTTTCATTTGTGTATTTTGTAAATCCGTTTCTTTGTCTGTTCGTAAATTTGAGTACTCGTATCGTTCTTTCGAATGGGCAGTGTAGTTAGTTAGTGAGTGATGTATCTTACTTAATATCTTAGCCAATCAGCGTATCTCTTTTGTGCTGAGTCACATTATACAGTGTAAAGCCTCGTACACACGATCGCACTTCAAACAAACTTTTCCATGGATTTTTGTCCGAAGGGAGTTGTCCGGACTTTTGAAACCGAAAAAGTTTGTCCGATGGAGCGTACACACGGTCGGATTTTTTGGAAAACGCTAATTTTGAAGTTTGTTGGCAAAAAGTCCAACCGTGTGTGTATGGGGGTTAAGAGAAAGTCTATCTTAATATGGATTAGCGGCGTGTTGAAAATAAAACTAAAATCCGAGATTGCAAATGACCAAGCTGCGATGTATTTACAAACGTACAAAATTACGAATCCATTAAACGTAAATTATTATCTAACAAAATTCTGAATTTCGAATCAACGAAAATAAATTAGACAGAATTACAAATTCTTTAGTATAAACGAAAATAAAACTGTTGTACGAAAATACGAACGGGTCCAAATAGGAAAACTTGCGTCTTACGAAATAGGAACAGGTCCGAGTAGGAAAAGTTGAGGCTTTATGAATCTTTACGAATCTACGGAACAGAACGAGACGAAACAAAACAAAAAAAAAAAACTTTTTTTTTGTTGTGCACATGTCTACTAACCGATCACAAGGTCTAGTTTCAGTTTATTTTTTTGTATAATGCACTCAATCTAAGACTGAGAGATCAGAATAGGCAGGTCCCCAGGAGTTTTCATTAACCCACATTAAGCCCAGGTTGGATTGGATATAGAGCGCCGAATGTGAGTTGTGAAACTCGCGTCTAAGCGCTTACCAACAAGCTGGGGGTATCCAGTTCCCAGGAGCAAAAAGAAGAAACTAAGGCCCAGATTCAGAAAGCAATTACGCCTGTCTAACTGGTGTTAGACAGGAGTAATTTCAAATTTCGCGCGCCGTATCACTAGTTTGAATCCTCAAACCATGATACGGCGGCTTCGATCCGAGAGGCTTACGTCTTCGTAAGCCTTCGGATCTACGCTGCATTATTTTTGCGGCCGCTGGGAGGAGTTCGCGTAGTTTTGATGCGTCGGGATATGCAAATGTGTTTTTACGGCGATCCACGAAGATACGAGTGGTCTTCGCAATCGCTTTCGTCTATTTTTTTTTACGTACTGTTAGACCAGCTTTTTGCTGGTCTAACGGTACGTAGCCCATGTTAAGTATGGCCGTCGTTCACGCGTCGAATTTGTTTTTTTATTTTTATTTTTTACGTAACTCGTTCGGGACTAGGATTGTCCGTAAACGACGCTACTCAAACAACGAATGACGTAACGACGTGTTTTCGCGCAATGCACGGCGGGAAATTTGCGAACGGAGCATGCGCAGTTCGATCGCCGCGGGAACGCGCCTATTTTAAATGCTTCACGCCCCCTACTCGCGCAGATGGATTGCGACGGGAGAAATACACTACGCCGCCGTCGTTTACTGGACAAAATCTACCTGGATTCCACGTAGAGCCAGGTAAAATACGGCAGCGTAGTGTATTTCTGATACTCTACGAGAATCTAATTCTCTGTGAATCTGGGCCTAGGACATCTAAGTAAAAGAGGGAAACAGACAAGAAATAAACAGAAATATAAAAAGAAGGGGGGGGGTGTCAGGGCACAGAAAGCCCATCCCTACTCCTTGACCATGGACCGCAGCCTGGGATTAAGGCAGCGTCCTGCTGAGGGCTAGGAAGGCCAAGTCTCTATCTACTGTATAGGCTTGTGAAAACAGAAGTGTTCTCAAGCCCTTACGAAAGGCCATCAAGTTCACACTGGGTACGATTTAGTTCGATTTGAGATGCGATTTCACATGAGAAATCGCATCTCAAATCGGCGGCAATTTTCGGCAATGACACCGTCCTAATCGGTGCAATGCCGTATCTGCGGCGCTGCACCGATTTCAAAAAGTATTTTCTGTACTACTTTTTTGCGATTTCAGGACACGATTTACATTGACATCTGTGCAGAAACCTGCACAGATGTCTCTTAAATCGCGGGTGAAATCGGGACTGCCAGTGTGAAACCAGGGCTGAGGCAAATAACTCAATATCAGTATTAAAGAATACATGTTAGTCAGCTGACTTGGGCACCTGCAAATGCACATGTCTTTGCTCATCTCTCTGTGCATAGAGTTGTGGCTAGGTGCATACCTGCATGCAACAGTTTATCTGCTTGTGTGTGTGCCGAACATGTCATGTGTGTGCAATGACAGCGTAAGAATGAGCACCTAAGGTCTATTTAATGTGTTACAAAACCCAGGACCCTGCATTCACTATATCTCGTCTCCCACAGTATACTGAACATAGAAATGCAATTATTTTAGTAACTATAAACTGCTAAAAAAAATTCTCATCACCAGTATATAGTAGTCTTGTGACTTCTATGAGTGTTTGGTTAAAGCTTGTAGGAGGAGTTTTCATTCTGCACTTACTGTCCTATCAGGATGCAGGACCCCTGGCCCTCTATCTAGACAGTGCTGATTGGCCCTGTGTTGATTACATGCCCTCTCCCAAGAGAAAAAAAAAACTCTCTAGCAATAAACACGAAACTGAGCATGTGCAGCCTGTCCCCTGTCTCTGTATTATCAGGAAATATACTGGGGGACAGTGGAAGGAGGATAGGATCAAAGAAGACAGGATCAAACAACCTTTTTACACAATGCAGATTAACCTCTTAGCACACTGAGTATAACAAGCATGTTTTACTGCATAGACTGATTTTACTGTTGTGGGTTTAGTAACATTTCATGGATTGCCTGACTCAGTGTCAGTGCTGACTGGTCTTCAACTTGTTCCTTGTGTATTGACCTGTGCCCTGCATATGCTGCATGTTACTGACCCAGCTCTCTCCTGATCTGGTTTTGAAAACTGCTCTGTACTGCTGCTTACTAGTTCCTGACCTCAGGTTCAGTCATGACCTTGACCTATCATTTGGTACTGCTCTGCCCGATCTTTGCTGATCTGAGCTTGCTCTGTGATTCTGATGTTGCCTTTGATTCTGCTCCACACTATACCTAGTGTCTGTTCTGGACTACTCAAAGAATAAGCTGCAGTCACCTACCTGTACTTCTACCACCTGGTTTCTGGTGTCACTGACAAACTCTACCATTCTGAACCTGCAGCCTTATTACAGTTTTCCTTAAACTTCTGCTGGTTTTCCTCATAACTCAGCTGATCACTCAGATGAAACTCCTAGCCACACGCTCTGGTGGATCTTCTGGGTCCAGGCACTTGTGTTCCTCCTGACCCTTAACACCATCTGCCTCGCCTCCAGGGGTGCTAGGGCTGGAGATACAAGAGATGCTGCCCTTGTCATATTGGTACCCTAACAGGTATGTGACAAGCAGTTGTTGTTCTAAAGTAAGCAAATTAGAATAGTTTGCTTATTACATTTTTCTAAATTGACTGGGCAGGAACCAATTAAAAGCACTTTAACATTACATCTTCTCCTAATTTGCTAACGTGCACAAACTTTAATGGCATCCCAGTCTTAGTCCATAGAGTGCAATACTAAGTTGGCCCACCCTTTGCAGCTATAAGGCCGCGTACACACGATCGGTCCAAACCGATGAAAACGGACTGAAGTTCAGTTTCATCGGTCCAAACCGACCGTGTGTATGGCCCATCGGTCTTTTGTCCTTCAGTCCAAAGTTTTAAAACTTGCTTTAAAATCGGACTGATGGACGCCTGACCATCGATCAAAACCGATGGTTAGTACGCAAAAGCATCGGTTCAAAACCCGCGCATGCTCAGAATCAAGTCGACGCATGCTTGGAAGCATTGAACTTTATTTTTCACTGCACGGTGTTGTGTTTTATGCAACCGCGTTGGACTCGATCGGTTTTTGAACTGAGTGTGTGTACGCACATCAGACCATCAGGCCGCTTCAGCGGTGAACCAATGAAAACAGCCCATCAGACCATTCTCATCGAAAAGACTGATCGTGTGTACGCGGCCTGACAGCTTCAACACTTCTAGGAAGGCTGTCTACAAGGTTTATGTGTCTATGGGAATGTTTGACCATTCTTCAAACCTACTGATAAATCTACTGCCCCCCCCCCTCTATTTCCCGATCCCTAACAGCATTAAGGGACCTTTTACACAGGAACAATGAATGTATTCATATACCGTTAAGTAATACACCACTTCAGACTTTTAAGTTCTTAATTCCAGGCCTCTCAGTGCAAATGTGGCTAGAATATGGGCACTCCACCCTAAAAGAGAACCCAGATGAAAGCTTTCATTTTTTTGTTATTGTTTGTTAATCTTTATAAATTCTGTGTATACTTGGGTTTGGCTCTGTTTGCTTTATAAGCTACAGGTGCCTTAATGATTATAAAAAAGGGGGTGTGGTTCCACATGATACTATGCAGGTGTATCCTTGCATTTTGGCTTCTCCAATGCAAGGATAGACAGACTTCCTCCTGAGTGATCCTCCTGATTGATCAGGTAACCTGCTTTTGTTTGGACTGCTCTCCCCCTCTCCCCACTGGGTGACAGTCAGTCAATTAGCCAAGTGGACTGGAGCCCTGGGATGGAGAGATCTGTGTCCAGTGTGCCTGACTGTGCTCTTGCTGTGTGGACACGATGCCATGTGAACCACCCGAGTTTTTGGCATCCCAGCTGAGTTTGTACCCTCCACAAACATTGCTGAGCGCTGCTGGAAGTTAACGAGTGCACCCGAGCCAAAGCTGGCTGAATCCAAGGCCACCGGCGTTTGACACAATGGGGGTTATTTACAAAAGGCAAATCCACTTTGCACTACAAGTGCAAACTACAAGTGCAAATTGCACTTGAAAGTGCACTGAAAGTGCACTTGGAAGTGCAGTCGCTGTAAATCTGAGGGGTAGATCGGAAATGAGGGGAAGCTCTGCTAATTTTATCATCTAATCATGTGCAAGCTAAAATGCTGTTTTTTATTCTTCTTGCATGTCCCAGTTAGATCTACAGCGACTGCACTTCCAAGTGAAATTTGCACTTGTAGGGCCAGATCCACAAAGAGCTCCCGCTGGCGTAGCCTATCTTAGTTACACTACGCGCTGTAAGTTACAGCGGTGTATCCTTATCCACAATTCAATTACCGCTGTAACTTACGGCAGCGTAGCGTAATGGGTCAGCGTCCGCGGGTATATTCAAAT